>PYAF01001582.1:101336-112256 GCA_007407185.1 Glycine tomentella | reverse complement strand
GTCACCAGTCATGTGCCTAGAGCATCTACTATCAAGATACCACAATGATGATCTTGCTCTTAGACACACCTGAAGAATTCAAATCAAGTAGCAAAGAAAGGTACCAAATTAAGGTTGGGTCCATAGGGGTTAGCTACCTTTTTCTTCTTTTACACCCACATTCACTCTCCATTAGGCACATAATACTTTCTAGCATAGCATTTGAAAGATGTATGTCCTTTCATCATACGATAGTTACAAATTATAGGTTTTGATGAATTTCTAAAGAAGGTGTTATGATTGATTTTTGAATTGCTGAAGTTTCTTTGATTCTTCTGTCTTGGTGGTACAAAATTGGTTTTGCCAAAGGACTTTGAACCCTTTATGTATCCCAAGCCAGAAGTATCTCCAGCATATTTCTGCACACTTATCATTTCTCAAAAGATAAATCAAATCACTGTTTTTAGAAAGTAGCAACATATATTTTTCTCCTTGAATTCTTTTGTATTCATCAAACTCCTTTTGTAACATATTGTATTTATCAAGCTTAGAAGAAGAAGATGTACATGTGCACCCATTGACTTTGTAACTTGAAAGAAGTTTTTCATTTTCTTCTTTCAATTTACAAGATTCATTTTGCAATTCTACAATTTTGGTGATGTGCCACCTTAAATCTCCTTTTAGCTTGTTATTAGCTTTAGCTGACTTTTGAGCTTCACTATGCATTTCATTAAAGGCATCAACTATATTATCATACTCAGAATTTACCTCAGATTCAGCACCTGAGTAGTTTTCATCATCACTTGTTATAGATGTGAGACAAATATTAGCTTCCTCCTCATCTTCACTAGCTGATCTAGAAGTAGTTGATTCATTTTCTTCCCACGCAATGTATGCCTTCTTTGTCTTTCCTTCCCTTTTTATTTTCCTTTCTACTTGCTGCTTCTTTAAAAATATTGGATATTCAGATTTGATATGTCCAGGCTTTCCACACTCAAAGCAAGTAAAGTTGGTAGAGGTGTTGTTGTTGTTCTTGTAACTCTTTTTATTGAACTTTTTGAACTTCTTGTTCTTGTTCCTTCTCATGAATTTACTGGACTTTTTGCAATAAGATTCATGTTTTCATCTTCTTCACTTGAATCTTCTTCTTTTTCAACCTTAGATGATGCAGCCTTCAAAACAATGCTTTTTTGTTTCTTTTTTGCATCTTCAGTAATGGTTAGTTGAGACATTTCAAGTTCACATTCAAGTAGCTTACCAAATAGTGCAGCCATTGACATTTTTGATAAATCTTTGGATTCCTTGATAGTTGTGACTTTTGGTTGCCAAGGTCTTGTTATACATTTCAATATTTTGATATTTAATTCTTCTGAATCAAATGTCTTTCCAAGTCCTAGAGGATGATTGACAATATGTGAGAATCTTGTTTGCAGCTGAGAAATGTTTTCAGTATTGCTCATCTTGAACATCTCATATTCATGAATCAAGGCATGTTTCCTTGATCTCCTTACTTCCTCAGTTCCTTCATGAGTTACCTCCAACATCTCCCACATTTCTTTTGAACTCCTGCATCCCACAGTTCTAAAAAATTCACCAGAAGACAAAGCAGATGTTATCATGTTTTTAGCTTTAAAATCGTATTGGACAACTCTTTTTCTGCATCTGACATCTCATCCCATTCTTTAGGGATCAATTTGTTATCAACTATTTTCATAGGAACTAAAGGACCTTTCTCAATGGCATTCCAAGCTCCAGGGTCATTGGATTGAATAAAGATTTTGTTGGGTTCAGGGGGAGCTACTTAAAGAATGAAACGAATCAAGCATTGGTTTTGAGCTTTCAACATGCAATGGATGCCTTGAAGATTAATTAGTGTGAAATGTGTAAGAGAAAAGCAATTCTGGTGATCCAAGTGCATTGCATTCATATCATTCAATAATACAACTAACTTGATTAATAAAAATCACAAGGCTTTAGTAAAATGACTAAGTTTTTGATTTGAATCAAAGGTTTTTGGAAAAATGGTTTTTGTACTAATTTAATCGATTACCTTAAAGGTATAATCGATTATTTTGTTCTTAGACTATTCTGGAAAAGCTTTCAAGAACAATGTAATCGATTACCTATCGGAATAATCGATTATTTGACCTTTGTTTTATATAAACTGCCTTGTTGATTTTAAGTCATGCTGGAAGAATCGATTACCAAGGTATTGTAATCGATTACACAGGCTTAATTGGAAAAGCCATTTTCCTGCTTTAATCGATTACACTATGTGTTTGAAAACTGATGTGTTGCAAACACATCTTAGTTTTAGGTTAGTTTTAGGTTATAATTTAGTTAAATAATTAGGAAAATAGAATAGGAATAGTTAGTTTATCAATTTATTTGTTTTTAATTAAATTCATTACCATTTGAACAGTTTCAGGCTTAAAAGAGGAGAATCAAGGCCAAGAAAAGAAGAAAACTGAGTTCAAGGTACCGCACGGATCGCGCCAGAGCCGCACGGGTCGCGCCACTTGTAAATTAACAGACCTCAGACTTGAACAAGTCGCGCTAGTCGCGTCGGACTCCGCGCCAGTAGCGCCAGATCAAGGAAGGCCAACCTGTTAGCTCGAACAACTCACGCCATTCGCACCATTACCACGCGATCAGCGCTAGGCATTCGAAGCCACCACGCGGATCGCGCCAGAGCCACGCCGTTAGCGCCAAGAATTCCAGTATCAACCCATTCAGCTCGAAGACTCCACGCGGTTAGCATGGAGTATCACGCGATCATCACCATTGATTCGAAAGGTTCGCGCGGTTAGCGCGGGATCGCGCCATGAAGATTTTGTTGCCTGTTTTAGATTTATATGTTTCGAAATTTGGTACAGATTTAGGCTCAGTTGCTGTAATTAAATCATCCTATAAATATAAGGCCTCTGGGGGCTGAAGAAATCATCCATTATTCATCTAAAAACCATATTCCATTCTTCTAAACTTCTGAGAATCAAGAATCAAGGCTAGGGTTTCAGCACAATCATGTATTATTCTACAACTTTGATGTTCTTGAGGCCTATGGCAGGTTAAATCTTGTATTGTGGGAAGGCCATGAACTGATGTGAACTCCTCTGGGATTTGACTGGTATTGAATAATAATGTTTTGATTGTTTTATTCTATTCTGCACTTATTCTCTATTCTTATTTGGAATTGATCACTCTGATTAAGTAGCTAGAGTTAGGATTTGCAATGGGGACGTTAGGATTCTAATTTCTGACCTGTTTAGAATAACAGTTGTTCATCACCTAGGGATAAGGATGCGTGGCTGCAAAATTATGATATGATCTTTTAAATGCTTAAACTGATAGACTTCACTAAGGAATTAGGTTTTCGATTCAGGTTAAAGGGTTAATTCACTAAGGGATTAGGGATTAACTAATCTAGAAAAGACTTATTCTCTGAACAATTATAACAAGAAACACTTATGACATATTCTCTAAATGCTTAGTTTGACAGAATTGCTAAGGGTTTAGAATTCTCGATCAAATTAAAGGGTTAAGTCGCTAATAATTTAGGATTTATGAATTTAGGAGAGATTTATCATTTGTGTACATTAAAATTAATAAACCAGTCAAGTGAAGGAGGTAGGAATCAGAGGGGATTGCGTCTGACCACAATTATTTGTCCATTGGTAACTTCTCAATTTGATTTACAGTTTTCTTTAAATTCTGTTTTTACACTCAAACAACCAATTCAATCCACAACAATTCTTTTCAACATTTTCTGTTTTCTTTACTTTCAATCACATTAATTCCTCATTACTGTGAACATCACCCCAATCCCTGTGGAGAACGATACTCACTTACCTGTTTTATTACTTGAAAATGATCGGTGCACTTGCCGTGGTGCGGACGTATTAAATTGCTAACAAAAACCTTAAGTTTGTATTAAATAACCGATTACCACATTTCGTAATCGATTACTTAGTGTATTTGGAATGCTACAAGCTCCTGTCTTAATCAATTACTAGAGTTCGTAATCGATTACATAGTACATTTTGATATTTTGAAGCTTCCTGTCTTAATCGATTACAGGACGAAATAATCGATTATTTGGCTCATTGAGAAATTCCTGAATTGCTTATGAACGGTTTAATCGATTATTATCTTGATTTAATTGATTACATGAGTAAAATAATCGATTATATGGAGCGTTTAATCGATTACTGACAGTTACAAAAGTTTGTTATAAATAGAACTAATGCTCAACTACTTTTCTAACTTTGTGAAACATTACCCATACGAATTTTATGAGCCTAAACAATCTTGTGAGCATTCTTAAGTGTTTTCTAATTGTTCAATTGCTTCTTGCTCCTTTGTGCATTGATCATGAGTGTGTGATTCAATATTGGAGCTTGAAACTTTTTCAAGATTAAGGAAAGCTTTGCTTTTTTATGTGTAATCATTCAACCTGATCTAGTAACATCTTTTTGCATTATTTCATTGGATCATCAGGTTGTTTTCTCACCTTAATCTGGTTATAATTCTGTTTTGTATTTTCTTTGTGATTTGACTATTGTAATTGGGTTCTTCTTGCTTGGGACTAGAGAAGGGTTCTCTAGCTTAAAGATCAGAGTAGTGTTCTCTGAATCTTTCTCCTTAGAAGTCTAATAGGGTTTTAGATATCTGTTCTTTATCTAGAGTTGATAAAGGGGAGGTTCTTGTAAAAGCTTGTAAGAATATTTTATAATAGTGGAACTCTAATTTAGTGTGAATTAGAAGAAACTGGATGTAGCTTCATGTTTTGAAGTGAACCAATATAAATTGATTGTGTTCTTATTTCTATATCTCTATTCTCATCTTATTCATTGATCTATAATTATTTTAGTCATATTCATTGTTCAACAAGTTCTGTTTTTGTGAAATTGTTTTCTTGGAGCTGAGCTATTTGATTAAATAAAAGGTTGCTTGGTTTTGAAAGTGATAAAGATCCTAAAACTCCGATTTGAATTTATTTTTTAAAATACCAAGGTTCAACCAATTCACCCCCATCCCCTCTTGGTTGTTGTGAAGTATTCCTATTATTTTTAGATTTGCATTCTGTTTTTCCAAAAACTAAAATGCTCACCCTCAAACATCGATGGATGATTGAGAGAAGCTCCCTCTCTAAAAGTTATTTGATTTGTGTTCATTTTCTTTGAAAAGAAAGTGATCTTGAATAACTTTAAAGAACCAGCTCTTGATACCAATTGAAAATAGAATGAACGCTAATGAAACAAACCAAGAGAGGGGGTGAATTGGTTTATATCAAGATTTTAAAATTTTATTCAAAACAATTTGCGGAATTTAAAATATGGATTGTATCACTTAAAACTTTGTAAGTACAGAATCTTTCTTTAAACCAATATCACCCTTGGAATTCAAACAATGCCTAAAAATAAATCTTGTTGATAATTTCTTAATCAACCAAATTCAAACAATGAGAGAAGAACAAAATTAGAATAAAGAACACACCAATTTATACTAGTTCACCTCTCAACCTTGGAGGCTACATCCAGTTGCTTCCAACTCACACTAGGTTAGAGTTATTACTATATCAAAGAATCTTTTACAAGCAGTTTATAAGTGATTTCTTTATCAACACTAGACAAAGATATAGATTCTAAAACCCTATTAGAATACAAATCACCAAGATACTGAGAACCCTACTCAGAATCTCAACAATTAGAGAACCCTACTCTAGCATGCTTGAAAAGGTTCACAATGATATATCACAAAACAATAGAAATTGTTAGAACATCAAAAAGAAAGGTTCAAGATAAACACAACCTGAGATGCTTCATGAATGAATGAATGAAATGAAATGTTGTTACCACACTTTCAGGTTGCAAAGATTAATAGCTCAGAATCACAATCTTGAAATCCTTCTTTCTCTAAAACATTTTCTCTAAGAAACTCAGAAATCTTGATCACACAAGATATTGTTTGAACTTAGAGAAACACAGAAATTTTGGGCACTTATGAAAGCTTGGAAACTTATGGGTAAATCTCTCTTGTATTGAGTAAGTCGTAATATGTCTATTTATAAGGAAAAGACTCACCAAGCTTTATATAAAACAGAATTAACTGTCTGTAATCGATTAATCCGTAGGTGTAATCGATTAAATTGCCCTATGTAATCGATTCATTTAACCAAATAATCGATTAAACTGTTCATCAGCTTTCTGGAAATGTTTCATGAACAAAATAATCAATTAATCTGTATGGTAATCAATTAAAGCAGCAACCCATGAAAGTTTAAAACACTTATGTAATCGATTACGACTCATGTTAATTGATTTACACAGAACGACATGATTTCCGAAATAGACTATGTAATCAATTACAAGAAATGGTAATCGATTAAGTCGGCAAAGCACGATTTGCTTTTAACACTATGTAATCGATTACTAGAAATGGTAATCGATTGAATTGTTCTTCAAAGCTTTTCCAGATTTAAAAATAAAGCAAATAATCGATTAAACCATAGTGTAATCGATTAAAACAGTAAGATATGCATTTTTCCAAAACATTTCCTAATTAGTTCTTTTTAAAAGATTTCTTTTATACTTTGATGAAAATATTTAAGCATTTAAATGATTAAATGCATGCAATGCAAGGATCAACAAATTGGCCTCTTTACACTTCCTTTTAAGTTACAATCTTCAAGGCATGTGAAAAGCTCAAAACATTCTTCCAAGTCCTAAGCTTCAATCTTCTTGATGCTCCCCCTATATCCAACAAACATGGTGGAGAAGTTGAAGTAAAGGGTTGACATTAGTGTGACAAAGGCTTTTGAAATAGATACAATATAGTCCAATCAAGGAATTAATGATAATGACAAACGTTATGGAATGGGATCATTGCCCAGAAAAGATTTAGGAGAAAAAAATGGGATGTGGGATAAAAAAATGGAGCCAGTGAAGGTACTTACGAGAAAAACTAATAACAAAAAGATGTTGTTATCTTTTCTGCTGCTTGACTAAATCAAAACCACATAAGGTGGTCTACTCACCCCATCTTCTTAGGAATAAGTTGTTATTGATTGTATCCCTTATTTTCAACTACTATGCCTATGTTTTATGCAGATCAAAAAACAACATCTTTGATGGGAAGAGGTTATAAAAGGAGATGCGCACCATGGCCAAGGTCCCTATGCTTGATATCTGAAAAATCACAATACACCATCAGTGAGTGATAGTTAGAGCATAGAAGATCCTTAAGCCAAAAGTCATATTAGTTTGGAGACTCAAATTGTTCAAATCATCTGACTCTCGGGCCATTTAGCTCAGAGAAAACTTCAACCCATCTTCAGAACAAATAAGAATAGCAATGGCAGGAGATATTTATGATCTTAATTTTTCCGCATTTCATCTAATAGCTTCGGATGTATATTGTAACACCCTGAAATTTTGATAACTGAAAATAGATGTTTAATGTATTTCTTGTGTTATTTGATTATTTGATTAGTTTAGATTAGTTGAAATGTTATGTGAATTATTCATGTGCAATTGCTTGGTGTAGATGTCAAGTTATGTGGAGTTTGTTTGAACTGCGTTGTAATTGAGTGATTCTGACTTTGACCCAAAATCATATTTTAGTAAAATCATCATTACAAATTGGTTAACCGTTGGATCTCCTTAAAATTGTAGAAAAAGATTCCTAACCCATATGTCTAGCTTTTGACCGTTGGGATTATGAATATAATGTCTGTAACGTGAGAAAATAATTTTTCCCTGAAGCAGAAAATTCTAGAATTTGGGCAGCTTGCCCAGGCAAGTTTTACAGCCAACTTTTGCTCGCCTGGGTGAGTGGAGGTGGTGCTGAATACGTTTTTAAGCTTCCAAGTCACAAAAATGGAGGATTTTTCCTCCCACAAGCCTTCCCTAACCTCTCTCCACCTTCCTCTACCACCTATAGCCACCAGAGACAACCACGGAACGTCGTTGCTTGCCATGAGACCCCGGCGCGGTGAAGAACCTTTTAATCGGAGCGGAATCGTCGAAACTTTTCTCAAAGTTTCGGTCAAGAACGGAGCTCCCAATCCTCCTTTCTTGGTTTCCTTTATCTTCTCCTAGCTAGTTTAAGCTTCTATTAGGGTCTCTTGCGTTTTGGATATTGTTATTGGGAGTTTTACACTTCCTTTGAAAAACCCCTTTAAAAATGAGATGTTGTAAAAGTCTCCTTTTTATGAAATTGATGTCATTTCTGTGATCCTTGTTGAACCCTGGTCACATTGGTGTGATCAGAATTTCAAAATGTTGTCTTTTGATGTGGACTCCTAAAACACCCCTTTAGCCCCTTTTTGAATTTGAGTGGGTACTTGACCCCAAATGTTAAATTGATCTTACCTTGAAATCTATACTAAATTATCTTCAATTTGGCATATAGAGCTCTACGTTTGGGCCAAAGCACGTGAACTTGAGAGATCCCAAAATGACGTATCAAGGAGCTAACAGAGGGATATAGATAGGTAAGGGGAGTTTATTACCTGGTTACAGTTTTGATACCATAGTTGGGGGCCAGGGATTCCAACTATGAAGATAACTGCCAATCCCTGTTGTGTGCTGGTTTTAAAGAAAAACTACGTTTTTAACTAATGGGATGCGATGTATTATGATTGATGTGCGTTTGTTCCTATGTGTGCTCGTTGTCAAGAAAAATTGTGTTTTTAACTAATGGGATGCGATGAATTGACTTGTTGATTGATATAACTGTAAATGATATTGTCGCTGTAATGATTGGAATTTTGAGAAAAGTCTTAATTACAGAGGAGACTCTGTCCAAAATTTTATAATGTGTTCTTCTATTTAATTCTTTATTAAATTTTGTTATGGGCATAACAGTGTGTTTTATATATTGTAGCCCTCCTCTTTAATTTAGAATTTTCCTAAAAATATCAGTCTTCTGATATGATGAATTGTGAATGTATGAACTTTGGGTTGTCTGAAGACCTGGGGAATGTGAATCTCAAGCATATGTATTATGTATATATGTGAAATGTGATTGCTTGTGATATCGTTGATGATATTGAAATTGAGATGTGATTGATATAATTGATGATGTTTAGATGAGATGGTCTTGATGTAGTTGATGATGTTCAAATGACATGATATTGATATCCATAATGATGATATTGAGATGATGTGATGTTGATGTTGATAATGACATTGATGAGAGATAATGTTGATGTGAACAATGTCATTGTGTGTAAATATACATGGATACCCGAGGGGGGTGTATGACGGGTTACCCTTGCGAGGAAGGATTTGTTCCTAGCCAGGTCATACATTGATGGTGCCTATGGTTGTATATTGTGTATGTCCATGTGGGGTACATTGACCGACCGGATAACCTTGCGAGGGTGGGTTTACAAATTTTAAGCATCCTAAGAGAGAATTGGATTGTTCAAAATTTCGGTCCCTATCTATCCATGGTCAGTGTATCGGTGATGTTGTGTATGTACATGGGGGGGTGCATGACTGGATAACCTTGCGAGGGTGGGTTTACGAATTTTAAGCATCTCAAGAGAGAAAGGGATTGTTAAAATTCCGGTCCCTATCTATCCATGGTCATTGCATTGATGGTGCCCATGTTCATACTTCATATTTCATGGATGGAAATAGAATGGTGGCAGTAAGTACGGGGGTACTAGGGGGCATCACTCTGTTTGGAACTCCCTTGTGACTCAGGGTTGATCACCATGGGGGGGAGCAACCATTGCACGACAAGGTGACCTCGACGAGCTACTACATCATTTTCCCGAGAGAGGCTATTTCCATGAGAATGGTACCACATTGCATGCTGATAGATGAGTCAGGTGCATGCATCATTCTATGCATGATTGTTTGAGTTTTGAAATGCATTGGATGATTGGTTTGTTGAGTGTGTATTGGAATCATGGATTTTTGTAATGATAGTGGTTGTTAATGTTGTTTTCTTCCCAATTCCTGCTATCTGATGTTTGTTGGTTTTATATAATAAACTCACCCTTGCATTTATTGCATCGTGTGGTTGGTACCTATGATGATCGTGAACTTTCATTCATGAGAGCAGATAAGCAGCAGTAGGTGACCTTGGAGGGAGATTCTTTCTTAGTTAGTTCTTCGATTCTCTTTTGTTGGTCTTCTAAGATTCCAGGTGTAAATATATGTAAAATCAAATTAAGTGTTGATATGTAAATGATATGTACTGGTTCAATATATGCATACATGTGTATTCAATTATGTAATTGTATCGTGTCTATAATAATTGTATTATCACAAAAAACTTACTACCATTTTCATAATTAATTTAATGAAGTTTTCATTAAAAGTTAAATCCATTGTGGTAAGAGTAGATGCTACAGTAGCGACCAGGTGGGTCGTTACATATATAAGCATATTGAAATATGAGTATTCTATTTTGAACGTTTAATTGTTAAAGAGACCTGGAATAATATAAAAATTGAGTTTCTTAAAATATGAAGTTCAGTATTGAAAATGATCTTGAACCCTTGCCTAACCATTTAGTGAAACTTAAATGAGCCATTGGGCTATTTAAGATTATTTGATGTTTACTCATTTTTCTATATCTTATATGTTTATGTGTTTCTGTTTACTTTTGATATTTATGGAGTTTTGATTTTTTTTATGCATGAATATATTCTGGAAAAACTTATTCTATGCATATATATATATTATTTATATATATATATATATATTAAATCAAATGCATAATATTATATTTCAATTTTGCAATTGTATATGAGACTTTTATTCATCATTGTATTATATCTTGATCTTGAAGTGCATAATATGATTTATTGTCATATAATTAAGTTTTATGTCTAAATGATCTTTATAGTTTTGATTAATTATGGATTAGTCAAACATCTATAATTTGATTAAAATTATATATTAATTTGTTTAAAGATCATAT
>PYAF01001582.1:35374-83255 GCA_007407185.1 Glycine tomentella | reverse complement strand
ATTCTCAAAGTTATGTTGAACTAAATAAAGATTAAAGATCAAGTAGCTTTTCTTAAAAAGTATTCCATGTTTTCAAGTTTGTACATAAGGTGTTTGATAATTGGTTCTAATGAATGAACTATGTTAAGAATTGTTGGGTTGAATCTTTATTATGGGATTGAAATGCTTTTACGAAAATTATGATTTTATGTGTTGTTAAAGTGATGTTGTATAATTTGATAAAGATTAACATGTTGCTTGGTGGTTTATGATTTTGATGATTGAGAAATAAATTAGATTTTGAGGTTGAGAAACAAATTAAGAATGGTGATTATGCTGATGATTGGAATCCTCGTGTTGTTGAGTGATTATTTATGGATTCCAAAAGTTGTGGTGAATCATGGCTGTATGCTAAGACTGTGGTATAAAGTTTTATGTGATGAAAGAAATAAGCCTGATGTGTTGAAAAGATGTTTAAAAGACTAGATAAAATGAATCATTCATGCATTTCATACGCATATGCCTGGCGGGGGTTAATCGGTGGAGTTATGCCTTGCGGGGGTTAATCCGTGGAGTTGTTTGTCCGATAGCTGAATCGAGTCCATGCGTTCAGAGGTGTGAACTGGGGGGTAGTGAGTTTCAGGGAGGACCACACCACCATGATGATCACATAGGTGGAGGTGACATTCCTACGCGCCCCTGCCCTACCCCGACTGAATGGATAGGTGTGCCAATGGAATGGGGCTATCTGACTGTGGCCACTGATGATGATTTTATGATAAGCTGAGATCTCAGCCATGCATCATATAAAAGATGAGCATGCATCTTATACATCACACAGTTAGGTATACGTGGGATGATCTGTATATTGTATAAGTTGTGTGGTCTTTTTATGATTAAATTTTATTTATTTGTGCTTACATATATATGTGTATTATTCAAACTACGTTTGTCATAAACTTACCCGAGTTGTGTCTGTGGTTGACACCTGTGATGACCCTAATTAATTTGGGCGAGCAGATGAACAGTAGTAGCTGAGCATGGATGTGGATTGAAGATGTGCATGGATTTGAGTTGATGATGTGCTACAGATGTTGTAATTTTATTTTATGGCCTATGATATGTATGGGACTATTTATTTATGGACATGTAATATGGACTGTTTATATTCTAATTGATGTACTGTATTTGTATAAACCGTGGTGAGGAAAATCGTTTACGTTACGAAGGAATTATCAAGTTAAAGTAATAAGAAAATAATTTTCGTGAAAAATTTACAGCTAAGATCATTTTAATACAAAGTGGACACGAGTTTTTAATTAAAATCAATTAAGCACGAGAGAGTCAAGAGAGGCGTTACATGATGGACCTTGAAAGGTCTGAGAGAAGCCTAGTGATGGCTTGATTTGTTTGAACCCTAGGATAGGGGAATTCTGTTATGTTATGTACTGTGACTTGGATGTCTGTTGATTGGTTTTGATATAAGATTACATGTGCCTTGATTAGGCCTTGATTGTGAGATTGTTGGTGGCAGGAGCCACAGACCAGGGAAAGAACTACAGAGTGATCCTTTGACAGGTAAGTTCAGTGTCCCTGGGGATGATTTCCCATCTTGTGTGCCACACCACACTCCGGGGGAGTGGTGGTCATTTCATGATGCATGCATTAGTAGTTGCATCCTCATAATGATATGTGTGCATCTATGCTTGTTCTGTGCTATGACTGTGCTTGTGATAGATTTATTGGCCAATAGATAGATATGGACCTCCCTAGGAGATGGTGGGTTCCTCCTAGCATGGCTGGCTCATGGTTGAGGTAGCTCTCAGGGAATTGGTTCCCTCAGGCCAGGGGAGTAGAAGTTGAGGTAGCTCCTTCTATTCTCGGAGGTACTATATATTGTGCGTCCATGCGAAGGGTTAGCACCCAATGGGATGGCACAGGTGTGAGTGCCAGTCTCACACTGAGATAGGCGTTGAGGTAGCTCCGCCAGGCGTTGAGGTAGCTCCGCCAGGCATTGAGGCAGCTCCGCCATGTTTGTATGATATACTTATATTGTTATGAGGGCCAGTGGGCCAATTGCTTGTGCTATCTGATGTATGTGTTATGGAAGTGGGCCAGGGTGGAGAGATGCCTCCATGGACCCTGAGCTTACTGAGATGTGTTATCTCACCCCGTGTGGGGAATTATGATTTCAGGTGACTCTTCTGGAGGAAGAGACCAGTCTCAGGGCAGGAGGCCCCAGTAGAGACATGGGCTGCTTGACTGAGAAGCAGCATATGGAGCTTGAAGGCTCAGATTTGTTTTGATTATCTTTTGTACCCCTGATAAGGGATGGTGTGTGTGTACACTTGATACATGTATAGTTCTGTATACCCTCGGTGAGGGCAGATATTCTTTTGTATCACCACGATGTGGTGTGAACTGTGATGTATATGTTTGTACAGAACTATTTATGATATATATATGAGACTTTCCTCCTGAGTATAAATATTGTATATTTGATAATCTGCCTAAGCCTTTTAGTTATCTGTCTTTATGATGTATGTTATGAGTAACTAGATCAGCAGGGGTGTGTTTAATTGTCTTGTGTGTGTTATATGATATGTTTTATTCCATACATAATGAATCAAGAAAAGTGATCCAGTGCTTCCGCTGAGGTTTTTAAATCATATTTTAAGCGCTTACCTGATATTATTAATGATAACACTTCGGAGGCCTACGGGGTGTTACACCTATGACCCATGAAGACAGACTCCTCCACTACATTATCACTTACATCTTCACTCCTAGAGCCACCAATCATGCCCAAGCCACTGATGATGACCTGCAACTTGTGTATGGTCTCAAGAATTCAATTTAGATGAATTGGATTCTTATGCTTGAGGAAATCATGCTTAAGTCCAAGAGGTTAATGAATTACCCATTTCCTTATGTTGGGCTTATTTCCAGGTTCATTGATTATTTTAATATAGATGTCTCTAATGAGGTTGTTGACAACACAAACTTAAGCAACAACCTCATCAAGGAGAAACATCTCACAAAGCTAGGGATGGTCAAAACCCCTCAAGGATGGCAAATGGTTGGCCAACAAGTCCCTACTACTGCTGGAAATGAAGAGGAAGCTGATGAAGAGGCTGAAGAAGGAGGCCCTACTCAACCATCTTACAGTCCATTTGAATCTCTTATGATTCAAAAGATGGATGGCTTACTGTCCCTACATCATGAACACAGGGCTGAGACCAATTCAACTTATCTTTGATGGTTCTGAATCCTTTTAGGATTTCTATGTTTTTCTTTCTAGTTTCTTTAAAGTTTCTTGTATTTCCTCTTCCTGCTTTTTATCTGTTTTCTTTTCTATTTTTATGATTATTGTATTGTTCCTCCCTATTGATTAATGAAGTTTTTTATGTTTCTCCTTCTCATTATTTGTTGTGCTATTTTTTTTTTATCTTTGATAAGCCAAATAGGGGGGAAAATATTGATTGATATAACTCTGTATTGATATAGGGATATAGGGGGAGAAATATTGCACTTTGTTGTGCTGTGTTTTTCTGCACAAATTAAAAACTAATGAATTATCTAAGTAAGTGGGAGCAAATTGAGCAAATTAAGTCTAAGGAAGTAACTAATGCAAGTTAATGATTAATGTTTATGCAAGCATATCTCTTAACACTTGTTGTTGGCAAAGAGGCTGATTTGTTTTCAGGTTTACAAAGTTCAAAGTCTTCTACTTTTCATCCCTCAAAGAACTTCAAAAACTAACACATGGTCAATCAAATATTTGGCATGTTCAAAGCCAAAAAGGGGAGATTGTTGGATATAGGGGGAGCAGCATGAAGAATGAAGCCTATGACATAGAAGATTGTTTTGAGCTTTTTACATGCCATGAAGATTGTAAATCAAATGAAGTATATGAGAAGGCAATCTTTTGATCCTTGTATTGCATTCACATACTCATTAACATGCTTGAATGCTTTTCATTAAAACACCAAAGCTACTCACTATTTGAAAAATCATTTAATTGAGTAATGTTTTTGGAAAAATATAAATTTATTGTTTTAATCGATTACATAGCAGATTAATCGATTATTCAGTTCATGTTTAAAACTGGAAAAGCTTTTATGAACATTTTAATCGATTACACATCGAATTAATCAATTATATGGCTCGTATTTCAAACTAGAAAGCTTTGGTGAATGTTTTAATCGATTACACATTTCTTGTAATCGATTACATAGCATAAAATGTATTTTGTGCCTTGCCGTGATAATCGATTACCATTATTCGTAATCGATTACATAGGCCATTTGTAAAAACTTGCTTTGCTGCATTAATCGATTACCATTATTCGTAATCGATTACTCAAGCTATTTTCTAAAACAACACTTTTGTGACTTAATCGATTACAACTCAGATTAATCGATTATTTTGTTCGTTGTTGAAACCCAAAATGTGCCTTGAACACTTTAATCGGTTAAGTGACAATTTAATCGATTACATAGGCCTTTTAATCAATTATTTGGCACATGTAATCGATCACAAGTTGGTACAAAATTTTGTTATAAATAGAAGGAAGGCTTGGCTTGTTTTCTAACTTGAACACTTCGTATTTTCTGAGCATACACAAGCCTTCGAAGAGTTTGAAAGTGACTTTTTGGGTTTACAAATTTCTTGTCCCACTCTTTAATCATCATGAGCCTTGAATGAGTTTTGGGCAAGAAACTTCAAGAATTTAAATGGAGAGCATGTTCTGAATTTCTGTTTTCTGCTATTCAACCTTGATTAGTAATTCATATGCATTCATATTCATTGGATCATCAGGTTGTTTCTCTCAATAATCTTTGATTGTAATTTCGTTTTGGAATTTCTGATACTTGATGCTATTGTAAGTGGGTTCTTGATGCTTTGACTAGAGTGGTGTTCTCTAGGAAAGAACAGAGTAGTGTTCTCGGGTTCTTACTCTTTAGAAGTCTAATAGGGTTTTAGATTTTCTATTCTTTATCTAGTGTTGATAAAGAAAGGCTGTTGAAAAGCTTGTAAGAACAGAAAATTATAATACTGGAACTCTAATCTAGTGTTGATTAGAAGAAACTGGATGTAGCTTCTGTTGTGAAGTGAACCAGTATAAATTGTTTGTGTTGATTTTCTTTATCTCTATTTCTACAAGTCATCTTGTTCATTTGTTCTTGGTTTCATTATCACTACCCAACAAACAAGTTCTGTTTTGAGCTATTGGTTTCTTGAGCTGAGTACTTTGATTAAGTAAAAGCATTCTTGGTTTAAAAGTGATTAAGATCCTTCAACTCTGATTTGATAAATAAATTTTAAAAGATCAAGTTTAAACCAATTCACTCCCCTCTTGGTTATTGTGGGTATTCCTATTGTTTTCATGATCCTCACACAACTGGCGGTATGGATCTCAAGGTGTGAGTGATACTAAGTTACCAAACCAAACCACTAATTCTTTATGAGTATTATAAGTTGGAATTGTCAGGGAACAACTTCTAAATGGTTTGGAATTCTGATCAAAGATATGATGAAGCAATATAAACCCTCTTTTGTGATTCTTATGGAGATTCATACTAGTGGTGAGAGAGCGATGAATATTATAAAGATGTTTGGTGTAACATCCCGGGCGCTGACGAGGGCGGGGAGTGATCGCCGGTGCAGTGAGGCACGGACAAGGAGCGGCTCCTGCGGGAGGGGTACATGAATGAATCAAATACATACCCGAACGAGAGAGATCCAGAGGCTGTGCAGGTATGGGACTTTACAGTTGAGCATAACTTGAAAGATTTAATAGGTACTACCTATACCAACAAGGTGCATTTACTTTTCGATAGCCCATAACATAAGAATCCACAGTTAAGCATGCTTGACTTGGAGCAATCTTGGGATGGGTGACCTCCTGGTTGGGCTATAATTTAGGTTTTTAATAACACTCTCTCCTAGTGAAAGCATAGGGGGACACACTCTTATGGCCATCGTGATACTGAGGATGTTTTTGTGTAACGACCTAATATATTTCTAGATAATTTTTATTACTATTAATTTGTAAGAAGCGTATAAAAGTAAAATTTAAAATTCGTCTAAAGTATATAGGTTGTAAACTATTTTATTAAACATATGCTAGTCGTTGTTACTTCACTTATCATTACAAGTCACACAGTTCGTAGTACATAACCATAATATCTTACAGTAAAATATAGAAATACTATGAAACCCATTAGCCACATGATGTGATCCTTATTCATTTTTCATACACCTACTACTCATTTCTTAATTCAGAAATTTCCACCTATACTTTCTTCATCATTAGACAGATTAATAGGCTCCATTGGTGGATCAGGGTAGTCGAGAGCAAATTGCAAAAATGGATCATTTAGGTTGAACATGTCGTTAAGAACTAACACTGGAAAATGGGTTCCAAAGTAAATATACGCACGAATAACCGGGTGCATAGTAATAACATAGCAGTTTCTTTCTTCGTCTATATACCATCCAAGTATAGGATGCCAATGAAGATGATTATTGAGGCCATCTGTTGCGATAACGGCAAGTGCACCGCTCGTTTCAAGTAATAAAGTGGGTAAGTAAGTATCGTCTCCACAGGGATTGGTGTGAAATTCACAATAATTCTAGGCTCAGCAATTGGAAAGGGAAAAGAAAATGTTTGTGAAGAATTGGTTGTTGTGTTGTTGAATGTTGAATAATAAAGACAGAAAAAGAAATTAAATTGCAAAGAAGAATGAAGTTGAAGTATTACCAATGGAATGAATAATTGTAGTCAGGATGCAATCCCCTCTATTCCCTACCTCTTTCACTTAACTGGTTATCAAGTTTGATTACTCAAATGATATATATCTCCAAATTTAGTTAATCCTAATTCCTTAGCAATTTAACCCTTTAACCTAAATCAAGAATCCTAATTCCTTAGTGATCCCTATCAAGCTAAGCATTAAAAAGAATATATCATAAGGTTTGCTTGTATCTGATTGTTCAGAGAATAAATCTTTTCTAGTTTAGTTAACCCCTAATCCCTTAGCCAATTAACCCTTTAACTTGAATCGAAAACCTAATCCCTTAGTGAATTCTATCAAGTTAAGCATTTCAAAGAATATATTGTAAAGTTCTGCAGCCATGCATCCCTATCCCTAGGCAATGAACAACTGTTATTCTAATCAGATCAGAAATTAGAATCCCAACATCCCTATTGCGAATCCTAACTCTCAGCACTTAATTAGAGTGATCAATTCCAAAAAAGAATAAGACAAATAAGAACAGAATAGAATAAAACAATCAAAACATTCTCATTCAATACCAGTCAAGTTACAGAGGAGTTCACATCGATTCTTGGCCTAACCACAATACAGAATTTAGCCTAACATAGGCTTCAAGAACACCAAAGCTGTTGAAATAAACATTATTCTGCAGTAACCTAGCTTTGATTCTTGATTTCCAATGGTTTCCAAGCCCTTGAATGGTGTCTAATGGTGTAGAGAGTCCCCTTCTTCAGTCCAGAAGCCTTGTATTTATAGAACGGTTTAATTAGAGTAACTAAGCCCCTGTTCTGTGCCAATTTCGAACTCAATCTTTTTAAATCAGGAAACTGCGTCTTCATGGCGCTGATGGCGTGAGATCCACGCTATTCGCACGGATTGCGCGAATGAATTGCTGCTTCCAGACCCTATGGCACGGATCGCGCGAGTTGCGACGCGGATAGCGCGAGCTTTGCGGCAGAATGGCGCTGTAAGCGTGAATCTCCATGCTGATAGCGTGGAGTCTTCAAAACTGAAGCTTGATATTTGCCTTGTGGCGCGACTCGCGCGGGAGCTGGCGGGACCCGCACGAGACCCTTGGCTTGGTTTTCTTCTTTCTTTGCTTGAATCTCCTCTTTTTGTCCTGAAATTACACATTGAGTAATGAAATGAGATTAAATTAAATATAAACAACAACTAGCCTATTATTAGTCTAATTCCTAATGATTTAATTGAAATATATCCTAAGACTAGCCTAAAACTAAGATGTGTTTGCAACACATCACCATCTAAAAAATTGAAACAAATCTAGTGAGAAATAAAATTTCTCAGTAGGCAAAACTAAACCACCAAATACATTAGTACATTAGTAAACCATCAATAAATTCCAACAAAATCCATACAATAAATAACCACCCAAACAACAAGTATGCATGAATGAAATTTCAGGGTGCACATGGCCTCTACGTATTGTATTGTATGTAGCTACATCTCGTACTTGATGTAGAAATGTTGCAGCCGTCTTACGGTAGTCATGCATGTCATTTCCATGTATTTGCACTTGGTTTCTACATCTCATACTGGATGTAGTATCAGATTCTGTTTCGCAAATCTCATACTGGACTTGGAAACATGAATCAACATATCACATTAAATCCAATATTTTCATCAATAATAAAATCCACGAGCAAATTCACACAACCTCGTGGAAAATTTCCCATCATGAAAATCATACGTACCAAATGTATGGTTAGGCTACCATACCTTATTTTAATCAAAATTATCCAACTTGTGCATGGCAATAAAATATCCTCAAGCTACAGACAACATGTAGTAATCTCACTAGTAAACCTTAATTCACCATCCAAATAATTTTCTAATTCCTTTAGACCTTCTCAAGACAAGATTAGAACTTAGTCTAGACCTTATATTCTTCTCAACTTATAACTCTACTATTTAACTATCAACTAAATCACTTGAGTAAATAGAAATTTCACCTCCATACCATTCAACCTCTACTTCATAGAATTAATTTAAATATTTCCAATCACAATCATATAAGCAAACAGCCTAAAATTCCATCAAAATCAAGTCTAAAGGTCATCAAAATCAAGTCCAAATATTGCTAAAATTACAACATTTAATTCATCAACCTATCCTATTGTTAAATCAACATAATCAAGTCATAAAATATCCTTCAATGACATTTGCATTTAGCCTAAATAATCAATCATAAATCTGCATCATTTAACATATAGGTTAGTCCAAATAAGTTCTTGATTAAAGATTGAAGCCTAGCCTATCTCAAGTGAATTTGGATTTGTAAATGACTAAGTGGATGTTTTTCTTGGAGATCTTTTAAGGGATGATGAAGACTTGAAAAGAATAAAATTTGATGTAGATGTAAAGTTACTGTTGTGAGCAATAAAAGAAGGTAAGAAGTGAAAAGCAAAGTGCAAAGAAACAAGTAGTCGTGGAATGAGGTTTGAAGCTAGAAACTTAGTGCATAATTTTTTCTTTTCTTTTTATGTATCATTAGCTATTTATACCAATTTAATTAGTTAAGTTTTAAGTGAATTTAGTTAGATTATAACTAAATTAGTAGTTAGTTTAGTTAAAACTTAACTAACTCATCACTACTTTAAGAGATATTCTTCTAACTCATCACTAGATTTTCTTGGCCAAGATTCCTTAATCATTGGCTTGGGCAGCTGGCTTATGAGACGTGGAACATGGTTGGGGATGCTGAGATTATTTACTTGGCTCTTGTAATTACACATACACACAAGGCCATATTTAATCTTTTTCCTTCAGCCTTCACAATTTTACAACAGCCTACACTTCACACTTTTGCTTCTAGTTTACTGTTTTGGATGAAGCTTTTATTCCTTGTGCCAAAATTTTGGGAGCTACACGTTTTGCCAAATCCAGATTTTTCAAATAGCTATAAACATTTAACTAGATGTGGTTCGTTCTTAGTATACTCTGTACCAATCTACCAATCCATAAATTTTCATCTTTTAGTATGTTAAACTAGACTTCCTAAGCTTTCTAACAAGGTATCACATGCCTTATTTGGATTTCTAAAACTCTAACTATAGCATTTTTGAAACTAGACTCCAAAACTGCCAGCGAGCTCAAAATTTCACACTACATCTCTTAGTGTTTTCGTGACTACAAGTAGTACACAATCTAGATTTAGCTGAAATTTTTATATGTTATAGTTGACATTTAGATATTTACTTCCATATATCATACACCTAATTTGAGTAAGAAATGAGAGAGAAATAAATTCTTTTAAAACGGGTGGTAGTAGTGGACAGTTTTTGGACAACTTGTGTTCAAATAAATTCTACCATATTCTTCTTGTATCCAATTATCATCACACTTCCATAATTCAATCATAAATATAAACTCAAGATATAATTTTGAGGATGTTACATTTTGTGATTTCCTTCGTCGCAGAAATTTGATAAACATGGGATACCAAGGTGATAGTATAACTTTGAGGAATGGTAGAATGTGGGTTAGGTTGGACAAATGCCTTATTAATCTTTATTGGAGACTCAGGTTCCAAGATGTTGTGATAGTCCATCTTTGATGGATGAAGTTTGATCACAGGCCTCTTCTCTTAAGGTTGGATTCTCATACCAAAAGGAACCAACATAGGAGGCCCTTACAGTTTGAAGCAATTTGGTTAATGCATGAATGTTTTCTAGGTTTTGTTAGGAGGAAATAGGAGCAACTCCATGAAACTTCTAATTGGTCTAGAAATATTATAATTTCTCAAACTAGTTAAAGATATGGAATAAGGAGACTTTTGAGTGCTTGTGGAAAAGGAAAGCTTATTTGAAAAAGGAGCTTGACAGGTTGGATATTAGGAGAGGTGTTGGGATTAATCCCTTTCTTGATTTGAAATACATAAGTATTTGGAAGGAGTATGAGCAGGTCCTAGCAGAGGAGCAAGTTCACTGGTATAAAAAATCTAGGGCTAAATGGCTTCATTTGGGGGATCACAACACCAAGTACTTTTATGGTATTACTGTTATGCGTCGAAGGAGGAATAGGTATGATATGATTAAAGATAGTGATGGTACTTGGGTGGTGGATCCTAAAAAGTTGGAAGAGATGGTTACTAGGTGTTGGGCTTGAATCCCAAGCCAAGTCCAGCCCAATAAGGAAAGATAAGGGTTCCTTATATTAATAGGTCAGCAATTACTTCTTTTCATATGTTGGCGGTTAATTTGAAACCACAAGAGAGAGAGAGAGAAAAAGGAAAGGAGAAAGAAACCGTCAAAATTCGCATGTGGAGAATGTTAGAAATTGTCATCCTTCAATTGAATCTTCTCTATCTCATTTGTTAACCGTTGGATCTTGGTGAAACTTTTTAAGCAGGTTTTTGACTCACCAATATTAACATCTAACGGTTGGATTCGTGAATAGAGACTTGTAGTATAACCGGAAATTCCCAAACCAAATCGGTTATGAAACTGTTTTCTGAAGCGTGCAGCGTTATTACGAGGGACATTTCTCTCACACTAACCGTTGGATCGCATTCAAAATTTGAGGAGCGGTTACTAAAATCTATTTCTACATTATGACCATTAGGATCATTCATTGAACTATTCCAAGAGAGATTGTTGCAACTGCAAATAGAGGTTATCAAAATTCCTGCTCTGTTCTGTCTTGTTTCAGGCAATGATATTAAGAAAGAGTTATCTCTTTTATCAACCGTTGGATTGTCCTCACCGGTGTGTTCCTCTCTTGCAATACGTCAGTTTCACCGTTGGGATTTGTTTGTTGTTGTGTTTGGTGATAAAAATTAATTTTGTACAAAAGCCTATTTTGTATATTTTCCTTTTGTGACGGTTTGGTACAACTTTTGTTGAAGTTGTTTGTTGATTGAAATGGTTGTTGGAACCATTTTGTAATCTCACTTTATTAATAGTGAAGAATTTGGGTGGACTCCGAGATCGATCCCATGGTTTTTATTTCTCACATTGAGAAGGTTTTCCACGTTAAGAATTGTGTTGTGTTGCTTGCAAAATTATTGTTTGTGTATAAAGTATTTTGCTTGTGACCATTCATAACAGGTCCTGGAAGGGGAAATTGGTATCTTTTTTCCAACAAATGGTATCAGAGCTTGTGTTATTTTGCTTGTTGACTTGTGATTAATTATGGAGGTTAATACAAGTAGAATGGTTACGCTAAATGGTTCAAATTATCATGTATGGAAAGGAAAGATGGAATATCTTCTTTTTGTGAAGGAGTATCACTTAGTCGTCTTTGGTACTGAGAAACCAACAAATAAAATTGATGAAGAATGGACGTTGATTCATCGACAGGGTTGTGGTTATATCAGGCAGTGGGTAGATGATAATGTTTTGAATCATATTTAGTGATGAGACTAATGCACAAACGTTGTGGAAGAAGCTTGAACAACTGTTTGCAAAAAAGACTGGAAACAACAAACTCTTCTTGATTAAGCAGATGATGATGTTGAGGTATCAAGAAGGTACCTTCATGACTGATCACTTGAATAAATTTCAAGGAATTATTCTTCAACTAGCAGGAATGGGAATCAAGTTTGAACATGAAGTACAAGGGCTATGGTTGCTTGGTACTTTGCCGGACTCGTGGGAGATGTTTAGAATATCTCTGTCTAACTCAGCCCCTGATGCTATAATCAGTATGGATTTGGCGAAGAGTAGTATCTTAAATGAAGAAATGAGAAGAAAGACACAAGTTTCATCTTCTCAATCAGAAGTCTTAGTTACCAAAAGAAGGGGGAGAAGTAAAAGCCGAGGTCCGAAGAATAGAGATACAAGAAGAAGCAAGTCTAATAAGTTTGCCAATATTAAGTGTCACTATTGTGGTTTGAAAGGACATATAAAGAAGTATTGCCGAAAAATGAAGAAAGATAATAAACAAGGGAAGTTGAAAGATAATAAGAATGATGAAAGTGGTAAAGATGATCGAGTTGCTACTACTACTTCAGATTTTCTCCTTGTTTATGATGGTGAAGAAATTAATCTTTTATGTCATGAGACCAACTGGGTGATAGATAGTGGAGCAAGCATTCATGCTACATCTCGCAGGGATTTCTTTACATCTTACAAATCCGGTGATTTTGGATTTGTCAAGATGGGTAATGATGGCTTGGCCAATGTGATTGGAATTGGAGATGTGTGTCTGGAGACTAGCAATGACACAAGGTTAGTCTTGCATGATGTTAAACATATTCCTCATATTCGTTTAAACTTGATTTCAACAGGAAAACTTGTTGATGAGGGATTTTGTAACACATTCAATGATGGTCAATGGAAGCTCACTAAAGGTTCAATGATTGTGGCTAGAGGCAAGAAGTGTTCATCATTGTATATTACACATGCAAGGACCTCTACAGGGAAAATTAATGTTGTAGAAGATGAAGATACAATGGATTTGTGGCACAAGAGGCTTAGTCACATTAGTGAGAAAGGCTTGACTCTTTTAGCGAACAAGGAGCAACTTCCAGGATTGAAGAAAGCATCATTGAAGAAGTGTTCTCATTGCTTAGCAGGAAAACAAAATAGAGTTGCATTTAAGAGTTCCCCTCCTTCAAGAATTCCAACTACACTTGATTTAGTATACTCTGATGTTTGTGGTCCTATGAAGACAAAAACACTTGGTGGTTCTCTTTATTTTGTCACTTTCATAGATGATCATTCAAGGAAGACATGGGTTTACACCTTGAAGACAAAAGATCAAGTGTTGGATGTGTTTAAGCAGTTTCAGGCCTAAGTTGAGATACAGACTGGGAAGAAGTTGAAGTGCACCAGAACAGATAATGGTGGAGAGTACACAGGTCCTTTTGATTATTATTATAGACAACAAGGCATCCGACATCAAAAGATGTCTCCTAAGACTCCTTAGTTGAATGGTCGTGCGAAGAGGATGAATAGGACACTAGTTGAAAGAGTCAGATGTTTACTCTCACAGTCACAATTGCCTATGTCATTTTGGGGTGAGGCTTTGAGCATTGTTGTTCATGTTTTAAATCTCACACCATGTGTTCCATTGCAATTTGATGTTTTGGAGAAAGTTTGGACTGGTAGGAATGTTTCCTATGATCATTTACGTGTCTTTGGGTGCAAGCTTTTGTGCATATCCCCAAAGATGAGAGATCCAAACTTGATGTTAAAACACGACAGTGTGTCTTTATTGGATATGGACTTGATGAGTTTGGCTACATGTTCTATGATCCAGTAGAGAAGAAATTTTTGAGAAGTAGAGATGTTGTGTTTATGGAAGGTTAGACTATAAAGGATATAGAGAAATCAGAGAATAATCATGATTTGATTGACTTGGATCCACCTCCTATTTCATGTGATCCACCACAAGTTGAGGAAGAGCATGGTATAGGTGATTTAGACGGCACAAATGCTCCACAACCCATGGAGAACCATGACATTGTTGATGAGCAGTTTCCTCTACCAGAGACTACTACTGATGCTCCTCCTAGGAGATCTACTAGGGGTCGAGCATCTTCCACCAGATATCCTGCAAGTGAGTATGTGTTGATGACTGATTCAGGAGAACCAGAATGCTTTGAAGAAGTTATGGAAGATGAGAGCACAAGAGCAAGTGGATTGAAGCCATGCAAGATAAGATGCATTCATTGCATGAGAATCACACTTTTGATCTAGTAAAACTGCCTAAGGCAAAAAGATCTTTGAGGAACAAGTGGGTACAGGGTGAAACAAGATGAAGTTACTTAACAGCCTAGGTATAAAGCAAGATTAGGGGTTCAGTCAGAAGAAAGGAATTGATTTCAATGAGATATTTTCTCCAGTTGTGAAAATGTCATCTATTCGAGTGGTTCTAGGCCTAGCTGCTAGCCTAGACTTAGAAATTGAGCAAATGTATGTGAAGACAGCTTTTCTCCATGGTAACTTCGAAGAGGAGATTTACATGGACCAGCCAGAGGGTTTCATTGTGAAAGGGAAAGAAGATTATGTTTGCAAACTAAAGAAAAGTCTTTATGCCTTGAAGCAAGCACCAAAGCAATGGTATAAGAAGTTTGAGTCTGTTATGGGGGAGCAAGGAAACCAAAAGACTAATTCTGACCATTGTGTATTCTCTCAGAAATTCTCTGATGATGATTTTATCATATTGTTGCTCTATATTGATGACATGTTAATTGTTGGAAGAAATTCTTCTAGTGAGTACTTTGCTATGAAGAAGCAGTCGAGTGAGTACTTTGCTATGAAGGATTTAGGGCCAGCAAAGAAGATTCTTGGCATTCGAATCATTCGAGATAGAAATGAGAAAAAGTTGTTCTTGTCACAGGAACAATATATCAAGAAGATTCTTGAGAAATTCTATATGAGTAATGCTAAAGTGGTTAGTACTCTTTTTGCTACCCACTTTAAGTTAAGTGCGCAACATAGCCCTTCCAGTGATAAGGAGAAGGAAGATATGGCTAAGGTGTCATATGCCTCAGCAGTAGGGAGTTTGATGTATGCTATGGTTTGCACCAAACCAGACATAGCCCACGCAGTTGGCGTTGTTAGCAGGTTTCTTTCTAATCCAGGAAAGGAGCATTGGAACGCTGTTAAATGGATAATGAGATATCTCCGTGGCACTTCTAGTTTAAGTCTAAGATTCGGGATTGGTGAGCCAGTCTTGTTGGATACACATATTCTGATATGGCAGGTCACGTGGATACTCGCAAGTCTACTTCAGGTTATATGGTAACATTTGCCAGTGGTGCAGTTTCTTGGCAATCAAGATTGCAAAAGTGCATAACACTTTCTACAACAGAGGCAGAATTCATTGCAGCAACTGAAGCATGTAAAGAGTTGTTATGGATGAAGAAGTTTTTGGGAGAGCTTGGTGTCACTCAAAAGAAATATGTGTTACTTTGTAACAGCCAAAGCACCATACACCTAGCCAAGAACTCTACCTTTCATCAAAGGTCCAAACATATTGATGTAAGGTATCATTGGATAAGAGATGTGCTAGAAGCTAAGGAAGTGGAGTTAGAGAAAGTTCATACTGATGATAATGGTTCAGATATGACGACAAAGGCACTTCCTAGAGAAACGTTTGAATTCTGTCGGGTTGTTGCCGGTATGAATTTCACTTGATGATTGATGTTTGGAATCTCCCTCATTGAACTGGAGAGGGAGATTTGTTGGGCTTGAATCCCAAGCCAAGTCCAATAAGGAAAGATAAGGGTTCCTTATTTTAATAGGTCAGCAATTACGTCTTTTCATATGTTGGCGGTTAATTTGAAACCACAATAGAGAGAAAATGGAGAGGAGAAAGAAACCGTCAAAATTCGCATGTGGAGAATGGTAGAAACTGTCATCCTTCAATTCAATCTTCTCTATCTCATTTTTTAACCATTGGATCTTGATGAAACTTTTTAAGCAGGTTTTTGACTCACCAATATTAACATCTAACGGTTGGTTTCGTGAATAGAGGCTTTTAGTATAACCGGAAATTCCCAAACCAAATCGGTTATGAAACTATTTTCTGAAGCGTGCAGCGTTATTACGAGGGACATTTCTCTCACACTAACCATTGGATCGCATTCAAAATTTGAGGAGCGGTTACTAAAATTCGTTTCTACATTATGACCATTAGGATCATTCATTGAACTGTTCCAAGAGAGATTGTTGCAACTGCAAATAGAGGTTATCAAAATTCCTGCTCTGTTCTATCTTGTTTCAGGCAATGATATTAAGAAAGAGTTATCTCTTTTATCAACCGTTGGATTGTCCTCAAATTTGATCAGTGTGTTCCTCTCTTGCAATTGGTCAGTTTGACCGTTGGGAATTGTTTGTTGTTGTCTCTGGTGATAGAAATTAATTTCGTACAAAAGCCTATTTTGTATGTTTTCCTCTTGTGACGGTTTGGTACAACTTTTGTTAAAGTTATCTATTGATTGTAATGGTTGTTGGAACCATTTTGTAATCTCACTTTATTGATAGTGAAGAATTTGGGTGGACTCCGAGATCGGTCCCGTGGTTTTTATTTCTCACATTGAGAAGGTTTTCCACGTTAAAAATTGTGTTGTATTGCTTGCATAATTATTGTTTGTGTATAAAGTATTTTGCTTGTGCAAGACCATTCATAACAGGTCCTGGAAGGGGAAATTGGTATCTTTTTCCCAACACTAGGTTCTATACGGACTTGTATATAGAGGATTTCGTATATAATCCTTTTGTGATATCTCATGCGTTTTCGGAATTAGGGGATGAGGCCAAAGAAGAGTTAAGGAGGATGCCATCATCAGAAGATATCTATCAGACTATCAAATAGATAAGGAGTCTCAAGGCTCTTGGCCCTGATGGATTCTAAGCGGTGTGTTGCGAACTTGGCAAGTGTACCGATCGTACAAGTAATAAAGTAATAAGAAAGTATCGTCTCCACGAGGATTGAGACACTAACTTATTCGTAATTATTATCTTTAAATTGGAATGAATAAAAATAAAGTAATTTGTGCTTTGTGTTGTGATTTGAATTTGGAAATTATAATAAAAACTAAATTAGAATTAAGAGATTCGAATACAATATGAAATTAAAGATTATGCATTAATGAGGAAGAATTGTGGCTAAAGCACAATAACCACTGATCCCTACTTATGTAATTGAGTTGATAATTAATTTCACTTACTATAATTGTTCAAAGATATGCCTTATATAATTAGTTAAACCCTGATTCATCGGTCATTTTAACCCTTTAATCCTAATCAAGAATTCTAATCCCTTAGTAACGCCTTTTTAGATTAAGCTTTAAGTTGGCATATTATGCTTTGCAATCCTTCATCCCTATCCCTAGGTAATGTCGAACTGTTACTTTACCGCTTTCAGAAACTAAAACCCCAATATCCCTATTGTGAATTCTAGCCCTTAGAACCCCTAATAGATTGATCAAGTCTATCAATGACAATCAGAATTAAAGAACAAGATAAAGTAAAACAATTATAATAAACTTCATGAATATCAATTCAATCCACACAAAAGTTCACAATTGGTTTATGGCCTCACCACAATCAAAGAGGAACTAGCTAGACATGATTATGTCTAGCTCAATACAATAATGATAAGGTCGATGAGAAAGAATACAAAGAGGAAGAGTAATCAAACCCCTCAATCTTGATTTTCTTCTTGATCCTCATCTCTTACTGATTTCCTTCAATGCCTTCTTTTTATGTTTCTGCCTATGTGTTCGTTTGTAAAATCATCCTATTACTTTCCTATTTATAGCTAGGTTATAAAACCCTAAAAGCCCATGAGTTTTATCTCATTTAAAAGAAATTTCGAAAAGTCCCGTGACGTTCGCGCAGTTCGCACGGCCTTTGGCATGACTAGCGCGACACTCCAATGTTGCTGGCACGGTTAGCGTCGTTCCTGCACGACTGGCATGAGCTTCCAAAATTGCTTGGCTCTTTATTTTGCTTCTTTTCTTCTATTTCTTGCTCTAGACATTAAAATAATAATAATTAATAATAAAAATGAAATTAATGAATTTTAGACTTATTCTAGCATTTATTTAATATTTTCTACTTATTTTCCTAATAAAACTAACCTAAAAACTATATATGCTTGCAGCATATCACGGTGTTCTTTCAGAAAAATTGGAAAGTGGTTGGAAAGGACTTCTACAAATTCGTGCAAAGGGTTTTTGAAAATCATCAAGCGGTTGTTTAGGTAAATAAGACTTTTATAACTCTCATGGGGATGAGTTTTATGAAAGACTTTAGACCTATCAACTTATGTAATGTGGTGTATAAGGTTATTACTAGGCTTCTCTCCCTAAGAATTAAACCGTGTATGACCCATTTGATTGGCCCTTGTCAGTCTAGTTTTGTTCCTTACAGATAGAGTGGAGATAATATTGTTGTAGCCTAGGAGATTTTCCATTCTATGAAAAGAAAAAAAGGAAGAACAGGTTGGATGGCTATCAAGCTAGATTTAGAAAAAGCTTGTGATAGGCTTAATTGGGAATTCATTCGGGACACCTTGCAGGATATAGGAATGCCAGAGGAGATTTTGGACCTAATATGGAATTGTATATCATCTAATTCTACGAGGGTGTTGTGGAATGGTGAAGCATTAGATGAGTTTAACACTTCTAAGGCCATTCGTCAGGGAAACCCTCTCTCGTCGTATTTATTTGTCTTATATATTGGGATTCTGTTTTAGTTGGTTAGCTTGCCTCTTTATCAGAGTACTTGGAAGCACATCTGGTTGAGTAGACATGGATCCCCTATCTCGTACTTGGTCTTTGCAGATGACTTGCTTTTGTTTGCGGAAGCTTCTCTAGAGCAAGTCCACTTGATTCAGAATATTTTAAATTTATTTTGCAGTTCTGGTCAGAAGATTAGTTTGGAGAAGTCTCGTATGTATTTCTCTAAGAATGTTTGAGTGTCGCACAGGAATCAACTGAGCAAGGAGATGGGCAATCAGTTGACTGATGACCTTGGATACCTATTTTACATAAAAAGGTATAGCGACAAAGTCCATCAACGGTTAAATACGAGGAAATCTAGAACTCTTTCCTTTGCTGGTAAGGTGACCCTTGCGAAATCTGTTTTGCAAGCTTTACCTTCTTATGTGATGTAAACTACTTTGCTTCCAAAAGGGGTGTGTGATGACATTGACAAGGCTTGTCGTAGATTTATTTGGGGAGATACAGATAATGGCAAGAAGATTCACCTAGTTGCAAGGGATACTATTTGCTCCCCGAAGGCTAAAGTCGGTCTAGGTCTGAGGAAGGCACGATGTCAATATGGCTTTTATGTTGCGTGCTAATTGGAGATTATGTAATAGAGATCCCCCTCCTTTGTCAGGTATTATCCAAGAGAAGTATGGTTGCAGTACTGATTTGATACCTAATATTAACACGAATAAGCCTGGGAGCAATTTCTAGAGAGGCATGTGTGCTAGTTGGAGGTGCTCGGCAGAAATACGGTTTGTGTGTTGGTTGATGGATCCAAAGCAAAATTCTAGAGAGACAACGTACTGCGTAATGAATTGTGATTCCTTATTGAGTATTTTATCCAGGGATATCCCGGAAGATGTGTTGAATGCCTCGGGTTGAGTGTTATTATGATACTGAAGGAGGTTCGTTGGTCAATAATTTTCATAATTATTTACCTGTGTCCTTTGTTCGTAACATATTAGGTATGAGCCCTCCAAGAACAGAAGTTGGTTTGGATACAATAGCTTTGAAAGGAACTGCTGATGGTTCCTTTACTGTGAAGTCAGCTTATGGTGCTGTTTTTAATCTGTCAGTGACTTCTGATATTAACTTATTTAAGCTGGTGCATAGATGGCCAGGTCCGGAAAGAATTAGAATGTTCTTATGGAAGATTAGTCATGAAAGTATTTTGACAAATGCCAAGAGAATGAGAATTGGCATGAGTGTGAACGAAGCGTGTTCTGCATGTCAAGCTGAAGCTGAGGCTCTCTTGCATCTTTTCCGGGACTGTAACGATTGTAAGCAGGTGTGGAATTGTTATATTAGAAGCCAACATAGGAATGTCTTCTATACGTGCAAAGATTGGAGGTGGCTGGAGATGAATTTATCTGATTCCTGATTGGTCAAGGGTCATCAATGGATAGCTCTTCGAGTTGATTCCGATTCTAAGGAGGCTATAGATATTCTTGAGGGCGGTTGTGTTTGTGATCATCAGTGCCACAACCTGGTAGCAGAAATTCTAGATGTGCATAGTCGTATTGGTTATGTCACATGGAATCATGTTCTCAGAGAAACAAATAAAGATGCAGATGTGATGGCTAAGAGAGCTTTGAGCTTAAATAGTGGTTTTCATATTTTTGAAGTTAGACCAGATTGCATTGCTACTGTGTTGAGATGATTCTTCTTTATGCTTGTCTCCCAGAGGTTTTTAATCCTCTGGTATTTAATCACAAAAAACACAACAATATATGTCTTGTTATTCAACACACATTCGTGACGGGAATTAATTTTTTAGAATTTGCACATATAACAAGTTGCAAGTTGATTTGAACACCGATAAAAAAAAAAAAATAGTACTTAATTAATTAACGTCATAGTTTTAAACATTCAAGAAAAATACAATATCTTGTAGAAACTAGGTGTGCATAGACAACAAAAGAAGACAACTCATATAGTAATGGTGCATTAGGTTGTAGAATCTAAAGCAATAATGGTACTAAGGTTCATAGGGTGCATGTATGCGGTGGATCCAGTCATGAATTTATCCACGATCAATCTATTTGCTCTCTCTGATGGATGGAAGGGGTCCCAAAATGCATATAAATCCCTGTTTGGGCACAAGTTTGAAGCTGGAGTGCAGAGTCCGATTCCATTGTATGCTCCTTGACCACAGCATGCTACTTTTGACGTGACAAACCCTGTGTGTGGAATAAAAAGGTTAATACATGCTTTCAAATAGGAACATTGCTTAGCAATTATGCTTCACGCGGATTTCTCAAATTATTAAATCGATAAAAGTTAGTTGAAAAGCATAATTGGGTTTTTATTTGGTTTTACATCAAGAATACTCGATTCATATCTAAGTAAAAGTTACAATTTTAGTAGTTTCTGTGCTTTTCTTAAAGAGAAATTTGAGTACGTCTTGAACGTGTGTCTCAACACACACTGAAATGATAGGAAGGATAATGTTAACACTCTTAAATTTGAAAAGTTTTATTTTGGTATCTTAAAATATCATGCAAGACCAAGATTCTTCCATCAGTTTTTGTACTAATGTGTTTATTTTGGTTAATTTGTCATGTGTCATTAACTTAACTAAACTAGTGAGACAGTTAGATAAAAAAAAAAGAAAAAAAAAAAGACTAACTTAATTTAATAATATATTCTAAGAGACTAAAATACAACTTTTCAAATTTAGAAAATCAAACGAAAAAAAAAATTTCAAATGAGAAACCAAGGTTATATATATTGTAAGTTTTTTTTAAACACATTTTCATTATTGATCACGAAGTTCATGGGTTAAAAATTAGTATATTGAGAGAACATACAATCAATAAAGTAAAGAATTTCTCATTTACATATAAGCAAGAACCCCACGTGGTAATATTAATGTTTACAGCAAGCATGACCACACTAGAATTTAGTGAGGGAAGCCACCAAGCTTCTTAAATATGTCTTTTTAATTGTTATCGACCATGGGCCATAGCAACCATGATATATCATGGTCCCCCCTTTAGCCAAATACCCGACACCATTTAACCTGATTTTTACAAATCAGTCTATTTTGGGTATGGTAAATAAATGCAGTCAATCGTTCTTAAATATCTTCTCCTTTTATTTTATTTTTCTGAATTATACAGTTATTTTTTTATATATAAAATAAGCAAATGCTCTAAAGTTGAGAAAAAGGATCCTAATTAGATTAGCAGCCCTCAAAGACTTATACACTTGCATGTGGATAAGAAAATAAAATATGTTCAAATCAACAGATGAATAATTCGATTTCAACATGTTTTTTTAACTGCATGTCAACACATGTTAAATATATATTATTCTATATTAACCTCTCAGTTAATCAATGTTGCAAATTACACACTATGAATTATTTATCATAAGGTAATGAGCACATTTAAAGAAAATATTATTTTTTATACTTATAAACATCATTAAATAAGCTTCCTTCATTAAATTATTTCCTCGTAGTTATAAATTGGAATCTAATTTAAAGAGTGAAGCTCTCATTCTTCTTAATTTCTCGTATTATAGAGTTTCTCAACATATTATTTTCTTTTTAAGGTGCATTTCACACACATTTTTTTGTAAGAAAAAAAAAGTGTAATTATTATACACGTTAAATGCAAATTTTATTTTTTATATTGTTAACCATTCACAATTTATAGTATATATGAATAACTTTTAACGTAGATAAAATAAGAATTTAATTTTTTTTAAAATATGTCATTTTGTGATTAGTCAAAAGTGTAAAATAATTTTACACTCTTAATGTCAATTAAGAAAAAAAAAACATTTCTCTCTATAATTGCAAAATTTGCTAAAAAAATAATCTTTAGACTAACCATATATCATAATTTTTTTATTAACAAATATTAGTAGTTAATTTGTTAATTTTTTATTAGGAGATAGATTCGATTATGCAATTAATCCCTTTGTTTTTTACTTTTTTACTATCAAACTAACCTTATATCTCCTATCATAATTTAATACTAATTGGAAATAGGAAGGATGTAACATATTAGACCACAAAAACAAAGGTTAATGACATAGTTAACATACCATAGGCTTGTGGGTCACTAACGAAATCCAAATGCATGGCGAAGGCGTTTGCGGAAATGAAGACATCGGAGCCAATTTGAGTATTAAGTTCGTTAACTAATTGGACCAATTGAGGATTGAACAGGTTAACGGCTCGTTGCAGCTCTGTCGCACATTCTCCGTTTTGGCTGTGCATAGCCAATTCTGCTGGCACGCAACCCAATGGTCCCGTGCCAGTCACTAGAACCCTTCGTGCTCCCAATTCATAGAGATTCTGCCAAAGTGCATTTATTTCCTTGTTAACACAACAAAAATATTTAATTGGTTGTTGTTGCAAGATTCTTTTCTTGTTTTACATGTGTCACAGATCCATGAACATATATAAAATGGATATTTTTTCTCTTAATACAATTTATTTCATACTCAATAACTAATAAATAGAATCTTGGATTACTTGGTTAAGAGATACAAGTTGTTTCTATTTTGTGTAATCTTGTTAGTTTTGGTTGTTACTAGATGCATCAATAATATTTAATTGGTTGTTACAATATACTAATACAGAGCAAAAATCATCCCAATGGATATAGCTTGGTTAGCAACACATGGAGAAATATTTTTTTAAGTAATTAATATTTACTAATATTTTTCTACATGATAAATAAAACTAAAATACTTGTGTTTGTAGAGATGAGTAAAAAATCATGGATATGTGATGATTTAGAATTATCTAATAAATTTTTCTTGGGAGTAAAATTTGAGCTTCTAAACATATTTTTGAGAAAGAATAAAGAACTTTAAATAAATCTTAAATTGGATATTAATTCTATAATGTAAAGATATCTCAAAATTTCATCCGTCCGAGTCAAAAATATTAATTATAACATAAATTATCTTCTATCCTATGCTTTTGTAGAAGAAAAACATCTAGAGCAAAATTATTCAAAAGGATAAAGCGGCTAAAATTTAGTTTGTTCAAATTTCACCAACAAAAATAAAATTAGTATTAATTTTTTTAATAAAAATGATCACATGTCTGTAAAAAAACTTAATATAATCTCTGTTGTTTAATGTATAAAAAGTCCGTCTATAAAAAAATATTTTAAACTTGACTTATTGTTGGATCCTTATGATGGAAAGGGTAGGAGAGAGAATAGCAAAACATAAAGAGGATAAGAGAGTGAATAGAAGAAGAAAAAGGTTTAAAGTTGAAATGAAATAAGAAGAAGAGAGAGAGAAGTTGAAGAGAAATGCTGCTAGAGGGACCAAATACAGTAATTACTATAGGTAAATAAACTATAACTGCCTAAAATCGAAGTAGAGAGAGAGAGAGAGAGGAGAGACGGCATGCATTAATTATCCATATGTAAAATGGTTGTGCTCACTAATGCTTACGCTGCATTTTGAGTGACAGAATTCATGTGGGTTTTAATATCAATCAGCAAAATGCACGCTGCCTTCAACTACCAAATGAATCTCAACATAACATGCTTGACTTCCAAAGTCTACATCTCAATCATGACCTATCATAACAGACATGAGAGGATCTTCTCCCATATAATTACAATAGTAGTTATACACACTATCTGCTTTTTGAGAGAGTTGGTATGATCCTCTTGAATTCTGTTATTGTGAAACATTTATTAACTGCTAAGTGCTAAGTACTCTCATAATAATAAATTAATATTCACTACTAATTAAAAAATAAAAAAAAAACTGTATATTCAAAAGTTTTCTTGATTGCTTTTTATAATAACCAATGTAAACTCTTAAAGAAATATTTGAGAGTGTATTATTCCATTTCAGAAACTTTCACATGTACGAATAAATTTAAATTCTTGTATAACATTCTTTTCCAATCATTCTTACCCAGCAAAGAACATATTTCATTTTTTATATATATTTTAAAAAACTGAACGTGTATATAAAATTTTTATTTAATTTTTTTATAACGTTTAGGAAATTAGATAAAATTTTATATGAGGATACAAACAATCATATTTATTTTTCTAAGCTGATCATTAGATGCAATTTTCCTTTTCTTCCCTCATTTTTTCAGCCATTGTACGTCCTTTTATGGTTACATGACCCACTCATGTCAGGCTGTAGCAGCAGTTATGGTTCAAGAAAAAATAGTAGTGATATATAAACTTATTTATATATTAAATATTTTATTAACACCTACCTATCATTTCCCTTCATCGTTTTCTTATCATATCATTTATCATACTTTTCTCTCCCTTTCTCTCAAAGTATCAATAAGGATTTAGATGTTCATCAATGATTTTCTAAGAAAACAGAACAAGTATATTATTTTCAAAATTGTTTTTATAATTATTCACTTGAATTTATTATGATTCTTAACTAATAATAAATTTTGTTTAAAAATAATGTATTAAAATGTAATTATCACTCTTCATGACCTATAAAAATATACCATTATTTTAATAAAAGGATATATGTGTGTAATATAACTTTTATATCATATTTAATTTCTACAAATAAAAAAAAATCTAACGTAAATACAAGCAGAGTAGAAGGATGGGGATACCGCCAGAATTTTACGATACTCTGAAATGAGGAAGACAACGTAGTCTGGAAGAGCATATTCGCGGGATCTGGCAGAGAAAGGAACCAAATAATAGTTGTTGACAAAATCATTTCCACCTAAGGTTATGAGCACCAATGCTTTGTTCACTAAATTTCGAGTCTGCTCTTCTCCAATTAGTGCACTCACCCTCTGCTGATACTGTTTGAAGTATGCCAATTGTTCTGTAATTCGGATTATGTTTATCTGAAGATGAAAATATAGATAGTTAGATAGATAACTGCTTAATGGTCAGATTGATTCTCTTATTAAACTTTAATCAGCAACATATTATTCAAAGAATATTAGAAACGCTCTATTTTCTAACACGTTAAAATTCATTGAAAAATGACCAATTTTAATGAATTCTATTTTCATTTAACGGTTCTATCCCTTAATTTATACGCGTGATCCATTAAATTGTTGATTTTTAATAAATTTTTCCACACCCTAAAAAAATATTAGAAAGAATATCAATAATTCCTCGTAATATTATTACTAGAAAAACGAAAAATGGGCATATATATATATATATATATATATATATATATATATATATATATGTATACGTGTATGTGTGCGTGAGTCTATTTTTGACTTACAAACTGAATTCCAGTGTCGTTGAGAATTCCTATCCCAGCAGAAGCAAAGTTTGCACCAACAAGCAGCCTTTCACCATTGAGCTGTGGACTCAAATATGGTAATGTAGGTTCTGAGCCGATTTTCTCACCTACATACATGACACGCTTTATGTGCATGGCTTAAAAGATTAAATTGTTTATCTATATACACATGCGGCTTAAAAATGCTCACATATAGGTATAATTTAAAACAAAATATTGAGAAGAAAGAAACTAAAAATAACTACAAAATGAGGTTACAAAATAATCAAGAATTAAATTTGCTTCTGATCCTTCTAAAATTTCCAGTTTTAACCCCTCTAATTTTAAAATGTTTATTTATTTTTATCTCACTTACTGTCTAAACTGTTTTCACCCTCTAAAGAATAATCTAAAACACTTTTTGAGCCTCAAAAGTGATGCATTTTGAAGAACAAAAGATAAACATATTAAAATTAGAGGGAGAAAAATGAAAAAAAATATACTTTTAAAAAAACTAAAATTGAACTTTAAAATTTTTGTAAGGAATCAAAAACATAATTTTATGGTCAAATTAATAACATATAGCATGCATGAGCACTCAACTGATAAGGTCAGGCATGTTGAGGCCATTGGAGAAACGACCAGAGGCTCTATGAGATGCAGAATCAATGCCATAAGGATATGAATCGGCACGCGCAGTGGTGGCCAGGAAATTGTTGTTCCCGTTGTCTACAAGTGAATCGCCAAACACGAAAAATGCTCGTGCTGCGTCCGCTTGTGGAGCAACAATAATGCTGATCAAGGTGATCAACAAACATAAACATAAGAATTTAGAAGAAATAAGGCTTTTGTTATTTTGTTCCATGGGAGTACTTATGTCTTTAGGAAACCAAACCACAAGAAAATGGTGAATGCTCTCCTTATCTCCAACTGTGATCCTGCTTCTGAACGAGAATGTTAGGTGGCTTATATAATGCTCTCGAACAATTGTTGTGAACTTGTGATCTTTGTTGTGGCTAATTAAATTATGGCTAGCTTTGGCTACCACTAGTAGAAAAGAAATGGTGTCATTATAATGCTTGTAAAAGCTTTTTTACAATCATACTACTTTTGTCAAGATAAAAAAATATATACTCATGGTATAAAAATTTTATATTACATCAAATCACATCTCATTACAACTATCTATAATAAAGTTGTTGATATTTTTATAATTACTTTAAAAGTTATATTAACATTGAATTATAATTAATATTGGACAATAGTGTAAAAATATTTTACATAGTTAGTGTCATGACCGTTAAGCTCTATTATCAAATTGGAAATATAAGATTGATATAGTAGTTAGAAAATGATGAAGGAAGAAGAAGACAAAAAAGAAATCACGAATTCAAATATCACCAATTGATATTTCTAATAAAACTAATAAAATTAATATTTGTTCATAAAAAAAATATTATTGAAGTTATTGGATTTTTTTTATTTAATTTTAGAACAAACTAGATTGGAGTAAGATATAGATTGGAGGAAGGTATATCTTAGAATGAAGTGGAGAAAAAATTATAAGCTTGATGGAGGGTTAAACCCATTAATAGTTCTATGTTCTAGTTATTCTCTTGTTTTAGTTATTTTTCTCTTCTTTTCTTCCTTCTTCCTTTCACCCCTTTTTCTCTCTCTTTTGTCTTATTTTCACTCTTTTCTTCTCCTCTTCCTTTCTCTTTCTTTCTCATTTACTATTTATCATTGGGTTTATCTACTATTGACTTCAATTAACTTGGATTAAAGGTGTTGATGTTTATAATAACCCAAGTTTGTAAAAAAAAAAACTTATTATTTTATCTGGCGCTGATAGCGTGGCACTGTAGCAAATCTGACGCTGATAGCGTGACACTGTAGCTGAAGGCCAATTTTCACTGTTTTTGGCACGATTAGTGCTAGGAGCGGCGCCGTTAGCGCCATGATTTGACATGTGGTGCGATTAGCGCCAGTTATGGCGCGGTTAGCGCCATAAGTGCTCCAGAAAGTCTATTTTCTCTGGTTCTAGCGTGGATAGCGCCAGAGTGGCGCCAGTAGCGCTAGGACTCGTGCTGAGGGCCTATAAAAGGCCATTTTTGCGATTTTTGAGGGCAAAAACCCCCTTTCTTCTTCCTCTGTCCTGTTCCGCCATTGATGAGCCTTGGAGCTTCATATCTCCTCCATACTTCATCCAAACACTTCCTGTCCTTCATGGAAGTTGATTAGAACCCCTCTAGGAGCAAGATTCCAGCTTCAGTTCTTCAGAATAACAATCAATTGGAGAGATCTAGTTCTCTAGAGAACTTAACAAAGCTTGGATTTCAAGGAGAAAGGAGGCGATTCAAGGGCGCTGAAGCTTGGAGAAGTGATCCTCTAGCCTTCCTCGACTGCTTTGAGGTAAGAAACTTAAGTTTTACCGATTGATTTGTGAAATTGGTAATGGGATGAATAGTAACCCATTTGTGTTAGGGCTGGAATTAAGTTTGGGTTCTTTAGAGAAGTATGCTTTGTTCTGGTGAAAATGGAACTTTGTTATATGGCTATTGATAAAGATTAGTTTTGGCTCTGAGATATGCATGAGTAGTGTGTATATGGGTTAAATTGGTGACCTTATGACATGCATGAGCCTTATTGCTTTTACAAAAGATGTTCAGGAGGCGAAATAAAAGGTGAAAATGTGTTGGAATAACTGTTTTAGCCAAGTTGAATAATCATTGATATTTGGCCTGGATAAAGGCAATTGAATTGATTTATACAGAGTCTTTGGGAGACTTTAGGACCTTGATTAGGCCGAAATAGACTTTGTTGAGGGTCTGTGAGTAGCCTATGAGATGAGTAATTCTGATAACTCTAAGATAGAATTGTTGTTCTTTTCTTTTGAAATGGCTGAGGACCGTTGTTGATATTTGCTTGTGTGTGCCTTTGTATAGGGCATGACACCAAGGGTGTTGGTGACAGAACCCACAGTCCAGGGATTGGACAGCAGAGTACTGCATTGTCAGGTAAGCTCTTTGTTCTTGGGAGTGATTCCCACTAACTGTGTTCCACCATACTCCGAAGGAGTAATGATTATCGTATATAATGATATATGTGTATTGAAATTATGAATTATAGTGAACTATATTGTTGAGAATATGATTATGATATACACTGTGATAAGTGTTATGTGAATGCCGAGATGAATAGGTATATGATTATGAGATACATAGTGATAGTGTGCTATGTTATTGAGAACCTGTAGGATGTACACTGTGATAGTGTACTGTGTTATTGAGAACAAGTATATATCTATATATATATATATATATATACTGTGATAGTATTCTGGGTTGTTGAGATTCTCTGGCCAATAGAATAGAGTAGACGTGACGTAAGTCCTGATTGAATGAGAGCCCTTCAGCGGATGATCTTCATCAGGCAGAGGTTGGAAATCCTGAGTGAATGAGAGCCCTTGAGTGGATGATCTTCCTTAGGTAGTGGTTGAAAGCCCTGAATGAATGAGAGCCCTTGAGTGGATGATCTTCATTAGGCATCGTTTGAGAATCCTGAGTGAATGAGTGCCCTTTAGTGGATGATCTTCCTCAGGTAGTTGTCGAGAGTCCTGAGGGAATGAGAGCCCTTCAGTGGATGACTTCCCCAGGTAGTATGTGATCAAAGTCCTGAGTGGATGAGAGTCCTTCAGTGGATGATCTCCCTTAGGCAGTGTGTGAAAGTTCTGAGTGAATGAGTGCCTTTCAATGGATGATCTTCCTCAGGCCAGGTTATGTATAGGTTGTATCTCTAAGAGAAGTTGCCATGAGTGGATGAAATTCTCTTAGAAGAGTCATATATGTATGAGTAAAGTCCTGAGTGATTTTCCTCAGGCAATGGAGCATATAGTTATGCTGAGTTGTATGGTGTTGCATTCCTGATGTTGATGATGTCCAACGGAATGACACTGGTGTGATGATATACCTGTTATTTGTTGATTAGAGCCTAATGGCATTTTAGTGTGATGGTATATCTGTGATTGTTTATGAGAGCCGTAATGGCAAATTAGTGTTATGTTAATTTTAATACCATATGTCATGGAAGTGAACCAGGGGGAGGAAAGACCTCCAAGAACCCTGAGTTTACTGAGATGTTTATCTCACCCCTGTTGGGGATGTTATTTTAAAGGTGATGCTTCTGGCCGAGCTGATAGGTACCAGGGCGGGAGGCCCTAGTAGGGACAGCCTTTGTGTAGCTGCTTGACAATATTTTGGAGGCTCTGTGGCTGATGGTTAATGTATTGCCCCTGTTGTGTACCCCTGTGAGGGAAGATATGCTTGTGCATATGTTATGTATATGTTTTATATGTCTCCTGCTATATCTATTTTTGATATTTTTGTTTATCTGCCATGCTTTGAGTTATCTGAATCGTTGGGGCTATTGTGTTATATGGGCATTCGATTATGTTTTATGTTTATAGACCATACATAATGAATCAAGAAATACGGTTTTGAAAACGCTTCTGTGGATTCGCTTTAATTAATTGGTTTAATATTAATTATTGCGCTAAATCTGATTAAGTAATATGTTAATACACCGGATGCATACGTGATGTTACAATGTTAATATTTAGAACAAATTATTTAAAGTCTCTCTTCTAGCTAGATAATAATGAACAACGTATAGCTAGTGATAATGTTGTAAATCATTCATGAAAATTGAGCTACGTGTACAATTTTACAGAGGTTCGATTGTACTTAACGGTGTTACGTGTGTAAAATTTAACATGGCCTACAGTGAATGGTGCATGCACACTACTTAAATATCCAAATAAGATTCTGCACATCAACAAGAAAAGCTGAATTAAGTGATGACTTAAATGGTGCTCAATCAAATTTTCAAAAAACGGTCTGATGGTGTTTTTGAGTGCAACATCAAGATTTTTGGAGTGTCTCTGGTCGTAATTTGGGTGCAACATAAAAAAGGCCGAACTAATTGTATTTGTCGGCAATTTTTCACAATATGAAGGAACCGTACGAAGCAACAACCAGTTTTAAAACCTTGTTATATACTTCATCCTTTTTTAATAAGATATTTTTTAAATTTGTTTATCTTTTATTATAAGATTATAATCTAATATTTAGATGTATTTATTATTTTTTATATATTCTTATTTAATTATTCTAATTAAACATTATTAAGATACAATTAAGTAAAAAGAGAGATAAGAAAAAAATTATTTTATGATGATAATATAAACAATCAATAAATTTAATACGATTAGCTAAATTAACTATATTTTTAATTATAAGATAATTTTAACTAATTCAAGTCTCTTAAGAAAAGTGGTTAACTTAATTAATTACATTAAATATGTCAATTATTTGTATTATTATTCTACAATTATCATTTTTTATCTCTCTATATATTTAATTATTTTTCATTAATTTTTGGAGAGAATAATTAAGTAAGGATGTTTAGGAGAAAAAATAATCAATGCATCTAAAATTTAATTTAAAAAAAAACAAATAACTTTTTTAAAAAGAGGCTTATAATTAAAAATGTATGGAGTAGTATTATTTTCTATAAATAGTGAATAGGACACCCCCCCCCCCCCCCCCCCCCCCCCCCCCCCCCCCCCCCCCCCCCCCCCCCCCCCCCCCCCCCCCCCCCCCCCCCCCCCCCGGGCCTAAAATCCATGACCAAGATCTAACCTTAATAAGACCTAGTATACAAACCAAATCAACAGCTATAATATAGCTTATTATACAGCTCTACATAATTAATTGACTTAATTATAGTCTTATATAATGCTCAATTATTGTTGTGAGTATGTTCACTCTCAATCATGCATTGTCTCGTAATACAAAACAATGTTTTTACTTTTAAATTTACTACTACTTACAGTCAATTCTAACAATGTGCCGAATTGTAACTGACTCATAATGTTACAAAGTATCAAATTTGAACTACACCTAGTTAGAACTTGTAAAAGCTTCAATTATTTTTATTGGTGTTACTGTGTTTTAAATGCAACATGGCCTACAGCTAGCTGTTCTTTACTACACTTATCTCTTCACTTGCATTGGTATGTGCTGTCATAGTGTAACCGTAGTTATTATTATCTACTTTTTGTTGGTTTTCAGAATTTTCTGCTGCAAGTACTGTTGGCCCAACAGGGTGGTTCGAGCAATGAGTTTATTAGAGATGAATTCTCATCAGAAAATTAGTATAATGCATCCAGTGATCATTACTTTTAAGAGGTTTAACGACAGCAGATATCTCTGTATCTCCTACATACATGTTCATATTTCCTGGTCTACACGAGTAGCACATTATATATTTTTTTATTGTATATACCACATGTATCTTTTTTGAGGTGAGTAAGAATTTTATTGACAATAAAACTTTTCCGTGAAATATTTACCACAATTATATGTCTAAAATTTAAATTTAAAATTATTAAATAAACAAATAATTTAATACATATCTAAAACTCAAACTTAAAATCATTAATTAAATTAAAATAATTCTATACGAGTTGATCCATGCCCTTGTGGTAACATTATATTTTCCCGATATCTTTTTCCGTTGGAGCATATCTTCTCGAGTTTACATGGAAAATTATAATCCATGTGCATAATAATTGAGTACAAGAGGTTAAATGAGACACACCAGTTTTAATTAAGAGGTTATTATACGGGTCTTGTCTCAGCTAGCCATGCAACCTCATTAAAACCAATTTATAAAACATAGGTGGAGTTAGGTGGTGAAATTTATTTTAGTTTTCAATTATAATAAAAAAAATATCTTAATTGGTTTGAGCATCATGTATGTACTCCTTTTCAAACAATCAAACTCAAACTAAATCACTATATAAATTTGATATTTTTTTTTTCAAATATTTTAACATGAGATACTATTGTTTCAGTTGGAATTCAAGTATATTATAATATAGCATGTTAACAGAAATGGTTAGATGAGTTAGGTCAAGTTACGGTTAAGCAAATTCTATGAACATTATTGGATATTTGTAAATTGAAAATAATTTTTGTTTAATGAGAGACTATTATATAAAAGACTCACATTTGAGGAAAAAATTATTGAAATACAATTGTGAAAATGAAGTCTCATAAGAATTAGAAAATTCAACATCATATAATCAAAGAAAAACTATAAACCTAAACTTTAAGATTTTGAATTATAATATATGGTGTTAGTTTACTTATGTAATTTTCTGTGGTTCATTAATAAAAATTTCCACCGTGGTTAATCCCCTCGGATTAAACAACAGTTTCAATGATGCTTATCAAATAAAATTTAAACACAAACAAGGAGAAAAAAATATTAACTTTATCACGTGACTCAATCCACACAAATTTGATATGAAATAATGAATTTTTATATTGCATTTAACCCAACCTAGTTAACCTAAATAAATTGTTTCAACTGTTCTTTTCCTGTGTACATGTGATTTGTTAAGACTTTTATTTTATAAAAAATAACATTTTTTTTCTTCCATTAAATTTTTCGGCACGACAAAGTTTAGGTGGTGCTTGGTTTGATGAGGCGTTTTCTATTTTCATTTTATTTTTTGAAAACAATTTTTATTTTCAAATTTTCAAAATTTAGAAAACATGTTTGTTTTTTATTCTTATTTTAGTTTTCTAAAAAAAAACATTGGAAATAAGTTTGATTTGATTAATTTTGATTTAAAAATCATAAACATTTTGTGTGATAATTTAAAATAATAAGAATATATTTATATTTATTTATTAATAAACATTTTGTAAATAAAATTATAAAATAATGAACATAATACCCCCCACCGTACGTACACCTGTAACTGGGACGTTTCACTTCCTACCTTGGTTGGGGAATGGGGTTGAAGATAAAGTTACAGGTGGTAGCAAGCTAGCAGCGAAGAGGAGAAGATTGTCGGAAACGATGATAGATTGAACGGAGATATTATGGGAGAGGAAAGAGATGGAAGTCCCTTCGAAGAGGAAAGAGTAACACACGACATTTTGCTTAAAATTACATGCATGCCACGGCGTTTTCATTTTGGTTGAAAATGTTGAAAACGACTTTTTTTCTTTTTCAATATTAAGGACATTTCCGAAAATGTTTTCAAAGAAAATGTTTTCTAGCTATAATCTTAACAAACATATTTTTTAGTTTTATTTTCTGTTTTTACCGAAAACGAAAATAAAAAACGAGGGAACCAAGCGCCACCTTAGGGTTTGAACTTTCAAGTTTGCAGATTAAGGACATCATGCTCTCTTCACAGTCCATTCTGAAGTTAAGGTAAAAACACCCAAGTCACTTAACAACAGTTGAGTAGTGTAGGGTTATGTATCATCTAATAACAAGAATAAATCCTAGGATTCGAATGTAAGTCACAATTCGCAAGATTTATATAACCATATATAAGCTATATATATGAAATATGCATGCCTCCTCCCGTTGCCAATTAAATGGGGACAAACCTTTCGTGAAAGCAAAGAAAAGGTCAAGCTGCTTTTCGTGAGGAGAGAAAAACAGCTTTATACAACAATTAGAAAGTTGCATTGAGAAATTATATATGTGGTGAATTGGTGATGTTTGTTTCACATTAATTAACTCTGCATAAATTTTGCTACGTACAATATTTATTTTGATGCGTCTAATAGTACAAACCATAAATGTAATGGCTAAAAGTAAAAAATAAATAATAATATTGGTTGTAATAAAAAGAAAGAGTGAGGTTTTGAGAGACGTGGTCATTCTAAATATCATCACTTAATAAATCAGTTCATCTTACCATATGTAATTACTATGCCCTGTTTCTTCTGTGATTTCAGACTTTTGTTTCAGATCGGTATTGTTACACGATCAGAATTCTTACTAAAATTTGTCTATACTAAGAAGTTTTCTGAGAGGTCTATACTAAGAAGTTAAAATAGGAAAATATATAGATTTACCTAAAGGTTAAAAAGAATGTCAGAATAAAAGAATACAGTCAAATATTTTCACAAAATTTTGGCTATTTCATTTTTTTGGTAATTTGTTTTTATGCATTAAACATTTCTATCGAAAAATACACAGCGTTGCGTTTTTTTTTTTTCCTAAACAGTTTATGAAAAAGTCGTGCAGATAAAACAGTCTCTCTATCTATATGTGTGCATGCAAAGTGACTACTGATTTTTCCTAAACTAATACTAAAAAAATAACTATTAAATTTTTAATTTCTACAAAGAATTACATATATCTTTTATGAAATAATTATACTTGAGTCGAAATAAATATTAATTTGATATAGCATTTTAACTTTTTTTTAAAATTTCATACCTTGGAAAAAAAATCCATATCTACGTGATCAAACAGCCACCGTGAATGCAACTTGAAAGTTAGAAATTAATAGGTAGAAAGGTTTCCTAAGGTGGTAAAATAGGAATTGGTTTCACAGACACATAATTCATGAGTAGGCTAGGAAAGACCTTTAACTGATTATAAATATTTAAAAAAATTCGATTGCTCTTTTAGTGAGGAGAATGTACTTTAGAAGATAAAGTGGAAGAATATCTATTAATTACAAAATTAACGGTTATGATTATAATTATTTTATATTTTGTTATATATTACTCAATTTTATCGTAATTCTCAACTACTATTGATTTTTTTACTTAATAATTGTGGATATATTTTATGAGAAAAAATATTATATATTGATAACGTAAAAAATTTTACACAATCATTAATCACAATTTATTATATATGATAAATTTATTAATTTTTAAAATAATTATATTAAATTAATTTAAACGATGATATATGACTTGATTTTACACCGTTACATATACATTAAATTTGTATTTTATTATTATAAAATATACTTCCTCACTTCTCATGTTAAAAGAGTCAAATTCATTAAAAGGTTTTCGTTTGAGTGGTTTTAAGTATTATGTGTGATAAACAACAAGGATGTAAATTTTACTTTAACAATTTAAAATCATTATGATAGCTACACTAAATACTCAAAAGAAGATCGAGTTCTATTACCCATAGAGATGTTATTCGAACAAGATTCCTTCCTATTTTAGTTTAAAATATTTTATTAATTACACAACAGAACTCTTAATATAAAACTTTTTAGCATCTTATTTGAAAATTATGAAAATAATAGTTATTTAAATAAGAAACTACTATTCTCCATCAAGAAACTTGATTCGCTGTCTAATGGGACTTTTTTTTCCTCCTAACTATATTTTTTTATCTCAAGACTCAAACTTGATACTAATTTATTTAAAAAGACCAAATCAAGTTCTATTCAAAGCAACCATTTATTAGTTAGTATATAATAATTTAGTTTTAAAACTACAAAGTAATATATAGTTATCAAATGGATCAGGCCAGCTTAGCCCGTGCAAGCCAATCAATTAACTGGGGCAGCCTCGTCTGGCCTGTATAACATTGAGGCTGTTGTTTTATGGCTTGAATTAATATTTTTTTTTTAAAAAAAAAAAAAAACTGTTACGTGATGAGATTTACGCCACTAAAGCACATTTTTTTTTTTATAAGCAATAAGAGATTTGCACCACTGGAGTCACGTGATGCTAGTATGCTAGCTAGTAGTCACAATTAAAGTTGATAAAATGGACTGATAAGGTTGGTTTGATCCGGCCTATTAAGTCACATATTGAAAATGAATCGATTAAGACTTAGTTTATATTTTTTCAGACAGGAAATTTTTTAGGCCTAATCCAGTCCTATGTCGGACTATTGGATCTATTCATACCAATTTAGAAATAATAAAAAAGAAGTTTAAAAAATTTATTCTATGTAAAACAAAATATATAAAAAAAATTCAAAGGTAAAAAACTATTTATCATGTCTTTATTAGGCAGAAAAATCAAAATAATATTTTTTTAATAAAAAATTACTAATTTAGGACTGTTTTGAAACATATTACAAATATGAGGCAGAGAGACATGCCAAAATTGAGCGTGACACCCCCTTGAGTCACGCCTAAATTGGGCATGACTAAATCTGTGTCTAATTCAGTCGCTAACAGTTTTTGCGACGCAATATTGTAGTTTTTTTTGTTTTTTTTATGTTTGCGACCACAGTATTCTGTCGCAAAAACTGTTAACGATTGAAATAAAGACCAAAATTGGCGTGTTTTAATTTTTGACGTAAAATATCATTTAATATATTTTTATCTAATTTTAAAGTATTTTTAGACCGATCTTCATCATAGATATGATCTTTTTTACTTTTTTTCAATATTGTTTTATTTAGTATATTTTTTAAATTTTATATAATTTTATTTAATATATTCTGGATTTTTGGTATATCTAATTTTTAAAATATTATTTTATTTAATATAATTTCTAAATTTTTATATTGTTTTGATTAATGTTTTTTGGATTTTTTATATAACTTATTTTTAATATAATATTTTATTTAATAAAAATTTTCAATTTTATTTTAGAATTTGAAAAATTGAAAATTTTAGTTTTTTTAATTGTAAATAATTTTTTAATATAGAAAGCATTTTAAATAAAATTATGAATTTGAGACCATTTGAAACATATTACTCGCAGTAAGTTTTAACACATATTTGTCTTTGTCCAATTCTTGAATTATCACAATTCTTTCTTCCCGTGATGAAACTATAATTTTATTTTAAAAAATTTTGGATAGTAGGAAGATAAATTTCATAAAGGAATGTGAATGGTGTTTTAGTTTTCTCTCTCCCTCCCATTCAGCCAATATCAATGCAAAAACTGTCTTTTGTGGTGTAAATTCTATATGCACTAGTTATGATGGTAGTTATCCCACATGTGAATGTGTAAAAGGGTGTGTTCCCAAGTTCCCTCAACTCAACACTGGAATTTATCAATTTGGTCTAACGGTTGTGTTACAAGGATCAAGTCTAATTGCAAAAACGGTTATACCGAGCATTTCAACATTATCAGTGGCATCACTCGAGGACTTTTTTATCTTCATCAAAACTCTAGGCCCAGGATCATTCACAGAGATCTAAAAGCTAGCAATATTTTACTAGGCGCTAATTTGGATCCAAAATATCAGACTTTGGTCTGGCTCGACCATTTTTGAGAGATCAAGTTGAGACAAACACAAATTAGGTGGCTGGATCGAACATAGTTACTTTCTATATAATTATGATTTTTTGATATTGCTGTGTGAACTTTTGATTATTTTACTATGAAAATTTTATTGCAAGTGGTTACATGTCTCCTGAATATATTATATGTGGTCACTTCTCATTGACGTCGGATGTCTTTAGCTATGGAGTTATTTTGTTGTAACTGGAATGAAAAACAGGAAATTTACCAATCCCAAAAACTACAAAATCTTCTTAGACATGTCATTAGTGGTTTTAGTGTTGAATATTGATAAAATATTGCCAAAACCAAAGGTTCTTGGCTTTTACACTGAAAACGATGTTGCATTTGAAGCAAATCACAACTTGTGCTCAGTTAGTAAACTTTCCATCACAGTGTTAGATGCAAGATGGGAAACGAAGGCTGGAAAATGTTAAGGATTCATCTTCCTATGTGGGATATAGCACTTCTTTAAGCATTCATAATTATTTAGTGAAAGGGATATTACGAGCTCTTGTTTTTTTTTTTAATCTTTGTTTCATGTATATAAACACATATCAAATAATCAAATATTTCTATCTACTAAAACATAATTGTTAGTTGTTAATTGCAATTTGCAATAGAATATGGTTGTGAAGCTTCTTCAGAACGAATATTTGTTTTTATATAATTAACATTAATTTTATTATAATAAATAAATATTTTTAAATTTTATAATAATTAAATATTATAATATATAAGTATTTATAAATTCATAAATTATATTTTGAATTAAAAATGAACAAATAAAATATGATATAATGATAGTTTTAACTATTAACAATTTTCTTAAAATGATTTATTAAAATTAAATTTAGAAAAGAAAATAAAAGAGAGTAGATTAAAAGAGATAAATGGTTCTAAATATGAGTGGATTATAAGTTATATATATTAATACTAGTATAATTTTTTTTGTTAAATGCTAATGCGCACAAACTACAATGGATATTAGTAACTGTTCTTACCAAAATTTGGAAATTCCACGTGTGGGCTAGATGTGGCCTCAGTGGACTCCAAACCTTGTATCTTCGAGAGGTGAATGGACTTTGCTTAGAGGAAGGACTTGCAAAACAAAGGAAAAACACTCCGACGCTCAAGTAAGTACATCAATTGTTAAAGAATGACCAAGTGAGAACTCAGTCAAATATGTAGAGAATAAGAGACTTGAGTAATGCATTCAAGTATAGATGAAAGTAAGGTATTTTGTGAGAATACAGGATGAGAATGGAGTGAGTAGAGAGAACCTGGATGGTTGTATTTATAGCGTGGAGTATGGGATTTGCGCCGTTGCTTATAGATAATTTGTTGATAAGATAATAATAACAGATAATAACAAGCAATTATCTATATTTTAAATAAGAGATAATGTGTACCTTATTGATATATTGTTACTTGTAGATAAGTAGCAATTAGTAGATAACTTGTTGAGATATTATTTGATAAGGTGGTTACCCTCATTTGAATATGTTGATATCATAGATATACTCTTGTGACGATGCTGACGTGGAAGATGTGCAGTGACCTTTGAGAGGGGCCACGTATTATTTTACTATTTTGGACTGTACATAAGTCCCCCAGCCTCTGAGCCAATTTATGGGCAAAAGAAGGGGAATGAGCATTTGATGCATATCGTCCGATGTCATAGTAGTAAAATGAATTTTGTCAGCCCCCAAGTGCAAACAGATGATGTCATATGTTGAAATCGGTAGCTTCATTAAGGTCGGCCAAAACTTTAGACTCAAGAACCATGAGTTCGGCGTAGTTTTGATTTATGAACCTGCAAATTGTCGAGAACAAACCTCGGACAAAGGATAGACCTTGGATTTTTAGAATACCGAAGACGAACCACGGTTTTTGCTGAATGCCGAGAGTGGACCTCGGTTTTATGTATAGCTCCAAGGACGGACCTCAGATTTATGCCCAAAAGAGATTTAATTCTTATGAACGAATGAACCTAGACAACGTAGTCCGGGCTGACGATGAGTTGTCCCGATATAGCCCTTCTTGACTTGTCTTAGATAAGTCTAACCTTGACAACAAGATGATGTGTCGATGGTGATTTTTTGTGCAACCATGACTATGTGATATGATCTCTTGGAGCAAATTTTGTGCCCTCATAAATGTTGACAGAGTCATACCCTTCATGCTACTTTCCCATGCACACGTGTCACTTGGGGAGTGGCCACGTTTTTAGAGATTGTGCATTAGTGGATGAAATCGTTCAGTAACGAGAATTGAGGTTAGTCATGGCGCGAACTTCTAGGGAATGTTTTTGAATTTCTGCCCAAATAACCGTCGAGCCTCCTTCTCTTTAAATAGCTAACACATTATTACTTCCATTTTCACCTGTGTCATCATCTTCTTGAATCTTTTTCTTTTTCTTTTAAAGCTTTAACCTTTTCCTTCAAAAATGTCTGAGTCTCCCATTTCTAATTCTGCTCTAGGTATGGGGGTAGAGATTCTGGAGGTTCTATTGAGCAGCGCATTATGCGCAATGTAATTTCTATCGGTGATTCTTCTGAGGAGGATGTTCATGAAGATGTCTCCGACGGATCTTTTTGCTTTAGAAGGAGGAATCGTTCTCACCAGACTGGCAAAGGATCCTCACGTCCCATCCGACAAGCGGGGGTTTCTGAACCTTTACCACTCACCTTCCTTCCCCCTGTCTCTTCTTCTGACAGGGTGATGAGAGTAAGGACATCCTCTCACGATGGCCGTAATATAGATCCACCCATTCTCGCAGCAATTATTGACGGATATGAGTGGGTAAGGGAGGATGTTTTCAAATATCGCTCCTCCATAAATTCTTTTGCCTCCGTGGATACGCTTCGTTCGACGTTGCAGATGACGGCTCCTTTGAACGCCAGCAAGATCATTGTTGATCCTTGCGGGGAAGATGATTTTCCTTGTTTGAAGGCGGCGACGGGTGCTCTACCTTTTTTCTATATGTACCGATACCTTTTTGAGGTGTTGGACATTACTCTTCCTTTGTCCCCCTTTCAAAGCGCTCTGCTGTCGTATCTGAATGTGGCCCCTTCCCAACTTTATCCTAACAGTTGGGCCGTGGTGCGGGCTTTTGAGATTTTGTGTTCTCATCTAGGCATTCGTGCTACTTTTCCTCTCTTTTGCTCTTTCTTTCAGACTAAGCCATATGGAAAAGTTTCTTGGGTCTCCTTGCATAGCATTTCGAAAAAACTGTTTGAGGTGGACACTAATGTGTTCTGCCGATTTAAAGACCAATTCTTCAAGGTCCGTGAAAGTGGTGTTGCGGCTAGGGGTTTGCCTTTGATATTCAATAGGAATGGGGAAGCTCAGTTTCCCTCCTACTGGTAGGTTGACCCCACCAGATCCAAATCCTTTGATGATGACATGTTAACCCTTGTGGAAAGGTCTGACAAGGCAACTCTGGAACTGTTGCCGACTTCATTGGATGCCTGAGCTATTTTAGCTTTGCCCTCGGCCAGTGATCCTTTCGCCGCATTAGATGGTAACTTTTCTTTTATTACTTTTATTTTTCACACATGAAAACATTTTTATATTTTGTGTTTGTGTAGGCATTATAAGCAATTTTCAATGGAGGTTGTTGGTACGTAATGCAGATGAAAACGTCATGGCATCTCCAGTTCCTCCCCCAGCTGAAAGGGAGGGTCGACCGACTATCCGAGTTGAGCCTTCTCAAGTAGCCGTTGCACTCTCCAGTTCTTCCCTTGTCGAGTTGGCTAAGAGAAAAAGGGATGAAGGTGCCGAGACATCCGGTCGCAAAAAATCTAGGGCTGCTTGCACTCCCCGTGGTCTTCGCGCATTGCGGGAGGCTGCTGGGTTGATGTTGACTTCTCCTCCCCCTGTCTGGGCTCCTTCATCTATTGTTCGTGCTACAGTTCCCACTGTTCTTGTGGTCGTGACCTCGGTTCAACCCACTTTCGTACCTCCCGTAGTTGTTATCTCGGCTCCGCCTACCTCTCGTCCCACTACTCCTTCTCCTTCTCCGCCTCCTCCAACTACAATGCCACCACCTGCTGCTCACACTGTCACCCCTTTGGAGTTTTTAAGTGCTCCCAAGGAGGTTGATTCATTGTGAAGAACGGTGCCTTGGTAGATGAAGAAGAGCTCGGTTCTGATGAAGAATCTGCTAGTGATGCAGCTGACATATAGGTCGCTTTATATTTATCTTCTTTTGTACTTTTACCAGGGATAATCATGTAAAGTTTCAATCACTTTAATGAAATCATTTGTGTTCTCTTCATTCTTGTCGAAATTGAGATAATGCCAAGTTGTCGAATAAATGAAATAATACCGGGTTCTTGTTTTTGATTTATCGATATTCTTGGACAACTATTCCTGCAAAAATAGATAAGTCTATGGTGCCGGAGCTCCAAATATGTTAGTACCAAAAATGTTTTTGGGTTTTGATATGCCAAGAGTTTCCTTGGTTTTTGTATGGCTCGTAATTCTGTACAAATAGAATTTGTGAGTGCTGAAATCATCAGAGTAAAGCTATAAATAACTCATACTTTTGTAATAGATAATGGGGTAAGTACGAGGTTGACCATGTCAGGGTTCCATAATCTGTGATAAAACCAAGGGTTTTCTTGTCTATAGGCGTACGAGGGCGGACCTCAGCCTTTATGTGCCAAGTATGCTTCTTGGGCTTTTATATTTCTACAAGGAAGAAATATGATAACATTTGTATAGTTGTACCTTATGTTTGTTAGAGCTGATACCGGTGGTATTGTCCATGCTGGATTTCCAAGACGTGATCTTGGGTCTGGGAGCTGCTAAGAGCATACTAGTGGTGCGTCCACCCTGGATTTTTAAGAGATCGACCAAAGCTTTAGGATTTACGAACCTTGAAGGTTTACCATAGTTTGGTTTTACGAGCCTGTAAATGACCAAGAATGGATTCTTGAATTACCGAGATGGATCTCGGGCTTAGTAAGGTCAACCAGTCGGATGGAATTACGAACCTTCTTCCGAGGGCGGACCCCCGGGTCTTCATGCCAAGATAGGTCTTGGGCTTAGCAAGGTCAAGGTCAACCAAGGCTTTGGGTTTATGAACCGTGGTGGTCTACCAGAGCTTGGATTTATGAACCTATGAAAGGCCAAGAATGGATTCTTGGACTGCTGAGACGGATCCCGGGCTTAATAAGGTTAACTAGGAAGCTGGGTTTACAAACCTTCCAAGGATGGACCTTGGATTTTACAAGGTTAACCGGGAGACCGGATTTACGGACCTTCTTCCAAGGGCGGACCTTGGGCCTTCTTCCGAGGATGGACCCCGGACCAAGGCGGACCCTGGGTTTTATAAGAGGTCCTCCTAGGGAGCCCTAGGGTGTTGCGAACCTTTGGAAAGTACCAGGACGCGTCCGCCCTGGATTTTAGCAAAACTTGTCGTGGATGGACCTTGACAAGTACCAAGACATGTTCTTAGGTTTTCGAGACTGGGCCTGGGAGAATAATCAGGCGATACTTCCTGAATCATAGTCAAAATCCTGAAATATTGACGTAAATAAAATAAGAGGTATTGATATTATGTTGTCGAGACGCTCTAAAACAAATTAACTAATCTAATTCTGTAGCACAGAGTTAACATAGGTCGACTCAGAGACACGATCAATATGATTCTAGCTTCAAATCATTGGCAATAATAAGGGGGGATTTTGTCGAACAACTGGTATGCGCAAAGTAAAACATGCAAGAACATAAACTAAAATTAAAGAACAATGCAGAAATTAACAAGATTATCAAGGAGTAAAGTAAAACAGATTAAAAAGCATCAATCCAATTCACCAACCCAAGCTATTCAAATCATCATCATTCCCATAAATTGATTCTATCATGAACATTCATTCAATCTCAATAGAAGCAATTCAATCTATTCTACTCCTAAATTAATTGAAACCACAACCCTAATTGAACTATCATTCAATTAATCTTGTGATTATCATTTGAAATTAGGACATGAATCCATAATCGTAACTCACTTTCAATCCTAAATGCATTCATAATCATGAAAACATAATAGAAATTGAAGAAGAAGGTCAATATTCAAGTAGAATTCGAAATACCGAACCAGAACTCCAATTCTTCTCTTGCTTGAGTTAGATCCTTGGATTGATTAATGATTTAGCCTTCCATGATGATCACCAAGGAAAGCCCCATGAAGTAAGTGCAGAAAAATGGAAAAATAGCAAAATGGAAATGAAGAAGATGAAGAACAATGAAGAACAAATGAGAGAAAATGAAGAACAAGCTTTTGATTCTAGAAACTAAAGAAAAGAAATATAAAACTTGTTTATTGAATTGTAAAAGTGCTGTGTAAGTTTCACTAAAGTCACTAATGTATATAGTGACTAAGTTCTGAAAATAGAATGGGCCATAAACAAACCCAACAATCTAATTATTTACTATTTACACCACTAAAAGTCCAATTCGCTGCCCAAAATTACAAGTGCAGAGGTGCTAACTTCGAAGCTTAAAATAACCATCCAAATGACAGAATTGGCCTTGGGCTATTTCTAGTAAACTTGTAGAGCTTTTCATTATCTTTCCAAGGAGTCCTAGAACGCTCCATTCGAAGATCGGTAGCACTCTATAGGCCCTGCACAAGTCAGATACGTTAAGTGAGCAAAAATCCAAAAATACGCTACAATTAGTAATTAAGCCCACTTACTTGCCTAAGACAAAACTGAATTAGAATGGGAAAATAAAAGTCTAAAAGAGGTCAAATAAGCTAAGAAGGATAGAAAAATATTTAACTAAAAGCACTCCATCAAAATACCCCACACTTGAACATTTGCACTCTTGGACAAAACTAAAAGAAAGACTAAGAGAAAAATTCAAACTAAAGTAAACCTAAAATTTAAAGAAAGGTATGAACAAGGCACACATATTTTTCAATGGATCACAACAATGTTCAAAAGTGAGAGATGGAAAGGTGGAAGAATAATATTGATGTAACAAACAATCCATGAAAACATGATCAAAAGGTGTAAAAGTTTAAAATTAAGAACGCACCAAGGTGATAGAATTCTCTCAAAGGGTGACACTCAACCTCATATGATGTGTATGGCTTGTATTTACACTCAAACACCACATGTAACTAGCACATCCAAGCATTGACAAACCTCTCATTCATTCAACTTGAAATACACATGCATCAAAAGATCAAAATGACTTTATTAGCTTGTAATGAATGGCTTAGGAAAAGGTAGATAAGAAAAGGATATTTAGGCTAAAACTTAAGAGAAAAGAGGGGCAATGAGGAGCAAGCCAACAAGATAAAAGAAGGGTAGAAGCAATAAGATAAAATTTAAAAGAATTTACAAGGATGAAGATGAACTATAACAACTTTTATTGCATATATTTTTTTTAATTTTTTTTTCTTTGCTTGAACTTCTTTTTCTTTGCTTATACACAATTTTTTTCTTTGAACTTTTGCTATTTGAACTCTTTCTTTTCTCTTTTTCTTTTCTTCTCTTTCCAAACAAAACAAAAGACAAACACCCTACACTTGTTTGAAACCCACTCCCAAAACAATTCCAAAGCCCCTTTTCTCCCTAAAGCTAGGATAACATGGTTTTCCAACATTTTTTTTTAGTTTTTTAATGAGCAAACAAGAAAGAAAAGGCTAGAGGCTCAAAGAGGGTGACAATGGATATCAACACAAGGATAGATTTATTTGGCTAGTGGCTAAAAGAAAGAAGGCCTAAATCATCTCAATCAAAGCATGTGCAACAAGGAATGTCAAAAGAGGCAAGGCAAAACATAGAGTAATCTAGCACAAAGGTGAAATCACACATGAAAGAACATATCCACAAAGGCTCAAAAACTCACAAGGCATAATTCTACCACACATGGTTCATCTTAAATTCTATTTCTCAAGCCTACTTATCACTTCAACAATTGCAACAATGATTCACATCAAGTATGAAACCTCACAATCCAACCAACTTTTAACATTTCCCACAATTTATACAAGTTGGAAATCCTATGAAAAACATGAAAAAGTGCCTAAATTCAATAAAAACAGCACAAAACAAAAACAACAGAAACAGACAACAAAGACATACAGACTCAACAACTAAAACAGACTACAGACAGACAGACAAACATAAAATAGAAACCAACAGACACAGACAAACAGACAACAACAAAACATAAATAGACAAAAACAAAAAACAAAAAATAACCAGAGTTTCAAAAAATTTTAGGATCCTTCACCCCCCACTTGAAATGCACATTGTCCTCAATGTAAGCATGCAAAGAAATGCAACAAAGAGACAACAAATAAAAGAAGGGAAAAGGAAACACCCCAAAATGTCATTCACGCAAAATTGGCAGGACCAAAGAGATGTCCTCCACAAGCTCCTCCTCCACTTAAGGGCTCTCATGAAATGCTTTGAGTTGGTGATCATTGACCTTGAATACTTTGCCGGTAGCTTCATTTTTAATCTCAACTGCACCATGGGGAAAAACATTAGTAATAACAAAAGGTCCATCCCATCTAGATCGAAGTTTACCAGAAATAAGCTTAAGACGAGAATTAAACAATAACACTTTTTGGCCACTATGGAACTCCTTTCTAAGAATCCTAGAGTCATGGAATTTCTTCACTTTCTTCTTGTAAATCTTGGAGTTCTCATAGGCTTCTAAACGAATCTCCTCAAGCTCTTGCAACTGAAGCTTCCTTTGTATACCCGCTTCATCAAATGACTTGTTACAACTCTTCACCGCCCAATAAGCACGGTGCTCAATCTCCACTGGAAGGTGGCATGCCTTATCGAAAACCACCCTATAGGGAGACATCCCCAAAGGTGTGCGGTAAGCGGTCCTATGAGCCCATAAAGCATCCTCAAGAAGCTTGCTCCAATCTTTCCTGTTTGGTTGCACCACCTTCTGTAAAACTTGCTTAATCTCTCTGTTAAAAACCTCTGCTTGTCCATTAGTTTGGGAATGATTGAAAATGAATGGAACACTTCAAAACAACCAAGAGGGGGGGAGTGAATGGTTGAACCTTGGTAAATTAAAATTTTCAAATCAGAGTTTTTCCATAGGATCTTTATCACTTTAAAATGTTTTGAAACCAAGAATCATTTATTCAATCAAATTCCTTTGTCAAGAAATCAATGAGCAATAGAAAACTTTTTGTGCAAACAATTTGAATCACCACCAAAACAATTGAGAGATGAAGAGATAAGAAGAAAGCTTAGCCACAGATTTTTATACTGGTTCACTTTAAACACTATGAAGCTACATCTAGTTCTTCCACTCAACACTAGAGTAAAGTTCCACTATTGCAAAAATATTCTTACAAGATATTACAAGCCTCTCTTTATCAACCCTAGATAAAGTTCAGAAGTCTAAAACACTATTAGATCCTTAGAGACCAAACCCAAAACTGAGAACACTACTCAGCTTCCCTTAGAGAAACACTATCTCTAATCATGTAAGAAAACCCATTTACAATAGACTAATCTTTACAGAATTCAATTAAAAGAATTACACCTTCAAAGAATAAGGAAAGATTTCACCTGATAATCCAAAGAACATATGCATGTGAATGATTCAATCAGGTT
>PYAF01001581.1:104497-120723 GCA_007407185.1 Glycine tomentella | reverse complement strand
ATGGACTATTTTTATATGGGACTGTAGATTTGTAATGGACTGTATATTATGGACATGTGATATATATATCTGTGTGAATGAACGTTGGGTATTTACGCGTAAACGTCTATACGTCTTAAAAAGCTATTTTAAAAACTTAACCAATTTAATTTGGATTTTGTTATTATTATTATTAAATTCATTTTTTCGGAAAAAAAAAATAAATGAAAATAAAAGAGAAAGAAATTTTTCAGTTATAAATTAAGAAATCAAAAGCAATCGTTTTAAAATGAATACGTAATAGAAGTGGTGGTTACAAATATTGTTTGGTTTGTTGTTGGTTGTTAATATAACAAATTGTGATCTTTAAAGCTTTGCTAGATAGGTTTCTAGTGGGTAGAATAGAGAGGGGATCTCTGGTTCTTAGATCTTTTGAAAAGTCTATAGGTTTAGATTTTGAATTTTACCTAGGGAGGGTAAGAGAGATCTTTGTAAGCTTGTAAAGATATTATATTTGTTATAGTGGAAACTCTAATCAAGGCTGATTAGAAGTAAACTGGATGTAGCCTCTGGGGTTGAGAGGTGAACCGGTATAAATCTTGTGTGTGATTGAATATTTCTATTTACATTCATATTGTTCTTGAAGTTTTAGTTTTGTTCATATCACAAGATTGGTTATTGCTCAAGAGTGGTTTGATTGAGACAAAGGTTGATTTTAAAAATTTGATTTCTTATTTGGTTTAAGATACGATCCTTCTTTCAAAGACTTCCACTGTATTAGAATTTTGTTTTAAATTTTAAAAACTCTGAGGTAAAATCAATTCACCACCCCCCTTTTGGTTATTTGCTATTCATTATATTTTCAATTAGCATCAAGAGCTGGTTCTTGTAATTTGCTCAAGATCTTTTCAAATTCATGACAATGAATACTAATTAGATAACTTTCAAAGAGGGAGCCTCATTGAATAGACCTCCTTTGTTTGAAGGGGAACATTTTAATTTTTGGAATCTTTATCCAATCAAATGACCCGAGAGCTTGGAATTGTATTGAAAAAGGTCCTTTCATTCCAACCAAAATTGAGGATAACAAAACAATACCAAAAGAATGGGTTCATGTCAAAAATAGAAAAGAGAATGGTTCAATATGATTTCAAAGCAAAAAATATGATAACTTCTGCTTTATCTTCCGATGAAATTTTCAGGACTTTTAGGTATAAAAGTGCCAAAGAAATGTGGGAATTACTTGAAGTTACACATGAAGGAACTGAAGATGTGAGAAGATCAAGAAAGCACACTCTCATTCATGAATATGAAATGTTCAAAATGAGAGATGATGAAAACATCTCACAACTTCAAACTAGATTCACCCACATTGTGAATCACTTGCTTGGACTTGGAAAAACTTTTGATGCAGAAGAATTGAACATCAAAATTCTCAAGTGTCTAACAAGGGATTGGCAACCTAAAGTCACAGCCATTAAAGAGTCTAAGGGTCTATCTCAAATGTCAATGGCAGCAATGTTTTGTAAGCTTTTGGAATATGAGCTTGAATTATCTCAACTAACAAGTAATGAAGATGCAGATAAAAAGCACAAGAGCATTGCATTAAAGGCTGCACCTTCAAAGATAGAAGAAGATGATAATTCAAGTGAAGAAGAAGATGATGAGAATGTCAATCTCATTGTTAGAAAGTTTTCCAAATTTCTAAGTAAGAACAAGAGCAGAAAGCAATCATTCCAAAAGAAAAAGGAACGACTACAAGAACAAGAACAACAACTCCTCCTCAATCACTTGCTTTGAATGTGGGAAGTAAGGCCATACAAAATCAGATTGTCCCTCATTATCAAAGAAGTCACAAGTTGAGAAGAAGTCAAGAAAAGAAGGGAGGCAGAAAAAGGCTTACATTGCTTGGGAGGATAATGAATCAACAAGTTCTGAATCCTCATTTGAAAAAGAAGTTGAAGCTCACCTATGCCTTACATCCACCATCAATGGAGATTGTGAATCATCAAGTACAGAATCAGAGGTAAATTCTGAATTTGATAGTGCTGTTGATGCATTTCATGAGATGCATTTAGAAGCTCAAAGACTAGCAAAAGCAAACAACAAACTTAAGAGAGATCTAAGGTGGCATGTTTCCAAACTTGCTGAGTTGCAAGATGAGTTTTGTAAGTTGAAAGAAGATCATGATAAGCTTCTCTTAAGTTACAAAGAGAATGGATGTACATGTGATAGAGTGATTTTAGTTAAATTTTAGTCTATCATTCTTAGCTTGTTTGACCTCTTTTGGACTTTTATTTTTCCATTCTAATTCAGTTTTTGGCCTAGGCAAGTAAGTGGGCTTAATTGCTAATTGTATCGTATTTTCGGATTTTTGCTCACTTAATGTATCTAAATTGTGCAGGGCCTATAGAATGCTACCAATCTCTGAATGCAGCATTCTAGGAGTCCCTGGAAAGATAATGAAAAGATTTACAAGTTTGCTAGAAATAGCCCGAGGCCAATTCTGTCATTTTGAGGGTCATTTTGAGCTTAGAAGTTAGCACATCTGCACTTGTAATTTTGGGCTGCGAATCTGAATTTTATGGTTGTAAATAGTAAATAATTAGAATTGATGGGTTTTGTTGATGGCCCATTCTTTTCTTCAGACTTAGTCACTACTTATTAGTGAAATTGGACAGATTTTACACACAATTTCATTTAATAAAAATAGTTTTACATTTCCTTCTTTTAGGTTTTTAGGATCAAAAACCCTTGCTCTCATTTTCTCTCAACTGTTCTTGCTTGTTCTTCCATTTTCGTGCAATAATTCCATGGGGCTTTCACTAATGATGATCATGAAAGGCTAAATCCTCAATCAATCCAAGGATCCAACCCAAGCACAAGGAGAATTTGAGTTCTGGTTTGGTATTTCGAATTCTATGTGAATGTTCATCTTTTTCTTCAATTGTTATTCTGTTTTCATGATTATGAATGCGTTTAAGATTGAAAACGGATTAGGTTATGGATTCATTTCCTAATTTCGAATATTAATCACAGATTAATTGGATGATATTTCAGTTAGGATTGTGGTTTCAATCAATTTAAGGGTTAAGTCGATTGATTTGCTTCTAATGAGATTGAATGAACTTTCATAATAGGATAAATTTATGAGAACAATGATGATTCGAATTGCTTGGTGAGGTGAATTGGATTGATGCTTTAATTCTATTTTACATTACTTCTTTTGAATTCTGTTAGTTTCTGTGTTGCTCTTTAATTTTAGTTTATGTTTTTGCAAGTTTTACTTACGCACACAAACTGTTTGATAAAATTCCCCCCTTACTGTTATTAGTGAATTGAAGCTAGAACCATATTGATTGTGTCTTTGAGTCAACCTAGGTTAATCCTGTGCTACATAATTAACGTAGTTAAATTGTTTTGGTGCGTGTCGACAACGTAATATCAACATGTTCCTCAGCTAATTCTAAGGTTGATGATTTCAATAATTTGCAAAAAGAATTTGATTATAAGCTGTGTGCAGGAAAAGAAAACATGCACTTACAAACTGAAAATAGTTATTTTATTGATTTACTGAGAAAGTATTACAAAGGCAAATGCAACTTAGATAAGTTACCAAGTGTGCAAAAGTTTGTTGGTGATACTTATGGATTGGGATATAAACATGGAGCTAGAACTCAAAATAAGCTTGTGTTTGTACCTCCAAAACATAAGAATCAAAGGTAGCATAATCAATCAAATCTCTATCAAAGATTTACACATGCCAAATCATCAAAGAATCTTACTTGCAATTATTGTATGCTTAAAGGTCATACATCATACAAGTGCTATGCTAGAAGATTTTATGTTTCTAATGGTGAATGTGTATGGGTTGAGAAAAGAAAGAAAGCAACTAACCCCTTTGGACCCAACTTAAATTGGGGGCCCTATCTCTCTTTTTAAAATAACTTGTGCAGATGTGTCTTAGAGCAAAATCTTCAACTTGGTACCTAGATAGTGGATGCTCAAGACACATGACTGGAGACATATCCATGCTAACTGATGTTGTACTTGAAGAAAGAGGATATGTTACATATGAGGACAATAATAAAGGCAAAATAATTGGGCAAGGAAATATTGGAGACAGCTTGTCTACAAAGATTAAGGATGTCCTTTATGTTGAAGGGCTGAAACACAATTTACTAAGCATTAGTCAATTGTGTGACAAAGGATTTAAAGTCACCTTCAACAATGAAACATGCTTGATACATGATAGCAAAAGTGGCAAAGTGACACACATTGGTAAGAGAAAGGGTAATATCTATGTCTTGACTATTGACCATGCATTCATACATAAAACTGATTGCTTGATGAGTAAAGTGAATGAAACATGGTTGTGGCATAGAAGAACATCTCACATAAACATGCATCATCTTAACAAGTTAATTAGAAAAGACCTAGTAATTGGTCTACCTAAGCTTAAGTTTGAGAAGGACAGAATTTGTGAAGCATGTCAAAGAGGGAAGCAAAGTAAAAACTCTTTTCAAAGTAAGAATATGATTTCTACTTCTAGACCTCTTGAATTGCTTCACATGGACTTGTTTGGCCCTTCTAGAACCATGATCTTAGGAGGAAATTATTATGGACTTGTTATAGTGGATGACTACTCTAGATACACATGGACATTGTTCTTAAGATCCAAAAGCCAAGCATTTTCAGCTTTTAGGAAACTTTCCAAAGTTATTCAAAATGAAAAGGGCAGTAATATTGTTTCAATTAGGAGTGACCATGGTGGTGAATTCCAAAATGAACACTTTGAAAAGTTTTGTGAAGATTTTGGAATTAATCACAATTTTTCAACTCCAAGAACACCTCAACAAAATGGTGTTGTGGAGAGAAAAAATAGATCACTAGAAGAAGGAGAAAGGACTCTTCTAAATGAAACAAAATTACCTTAGCATTTTTGGGCAGATGCTGTAAGTACGGTTTGTTATAATCTTAATAGAATTCTCATAAGGCCCATTTTAAAGAAAACTCCTTATGAAATCTATAAAGGGAGGAAACCAAATATCTCTCACCTTAAGGCATTTGGTTGTAAATGCTTTGTTTTGAACAATGGCAAAGACAATCTTGGTAAGTTTGACTCAAAAGCTGATGAGGCTATCTTTCTAGGATATTCCTTGCAAAGTAAGGCTTATAGGGTCTTTAACAAGAGAACTTTGTGTGTTGAAGAGTCTGTATATATTGTATGTGATAAATCTAACCCTTCTCAAGTAGAAGTTTTGAGTGATAATGATGCAGAAAATAAAGAGGAAAGACAGCATCACATAGAAGCCAAACAACTGGAAGAAGATGAAACAAAAGAAGACACAAATCAAGGAACAGCTACACCTAAACACAAGGATTGAAGAACCTCAAAAGACCTATCATTGGACAACATAATTGGTGATGTATCAAACGGAGTATCAACTAGATCTTCCTTAAGAAATCTTTGTTGCACCAAGGCTTTTGTATCACAAATTGAACCTAATAACATTGAACAAGCCTTATTAGATGAACGTTGGTTGATTGCCATGCATGAGGAACTAAATCAGTTTAAAAGAAACAATGTTTGGGAACTAGTACCTAGATCTTCCACTCACACACCTATTGGCACAAAGTGGGTATTTAGGAACAAACTGGATGAAAGTGGCATCATAATTGGAAACAAGGCTAGATTGGTTGCAAAGGGTTACAACCAAGAGGAAGGCATTGATTATGATGAAACTTATGCTCCAGTTGCTATGAAGCTATTAGATTACTCCTTGCATATGCATGTATAATGAACTTTAAATTGTTTCAAATGGATGTGAAAAGTGCATTTCTTAATGGTTACATTGATGAAGAGATATATGTTGACCAACCTCCTGGTTTTGTAGATCATCAATATCCTAACCATGTGTACAGATTAAGAAAAGCATTGTATGGATTGAAACAAGCTCCAAGGTCTTGGTATGAGAGACTAAGCAAGTTTTTGCTTGATCAATCATTCGCAAGAGGAGCAGTGGACAAAACTCTGTTCATCAAAAGAAAGAACAGAGATATGCCTATGGTACAAATCTATGTTGATGATATTATTATTGGTTCTACTAACCATTCCATGTGTAAAGAATTTGCAGCAAGCATGCAAAGTGAATTTGAAATGTATATGATGAGAGAGCTTACATTCTTCCTTGGCCTTCAAGTTAAACAAATGAAGAATGGAACTTTCCTAAGTCAATCAAAGTATTGTATGGAAATGTTGAAGAAATTTGAAATGGAAAGTTGCAAAACTGCAGCAACTCCTATGGGAACTTCCACTTACCTTGATTCAGATGAAAGAGGAAAAAGAGTTGATGAGTCAAAGTATAGAAGGATGATTGGATCATTGCTCTATCTCACAGCAAGTAGGCTAGACATAATGCTAAGTGTTTGCCTATGTGCTAGATATCAAGCTAATCCAAAGGAGGCTCATCAAACAACTGTGAAAAGGATCTTCAAATACTTAAAGTCCACACCAAAAGTAGGACTTTGGTATCCCAAAGGTACAACAATCAATTTAATTGGTTATTCTGACTCTGATTTTGCAGGATGCAAATTGGATCGAAAGAGCACAAGTGGTACTTGTCATATTCTAGGAAGCTCTTTAATTTCTTGGCAATATAAAAAGCAATCTTATGTAGCCTTGTCAACAGTAGAAGCTGAGTACATATCAACTGGAAGTTGTTGTGCTCAAAGTCTATGGTTGAAGCAACAACTTCAAGACTTTGGTGTATAACTTCATCAAATTCCACTATTATGTGACAACACAAGTGCAATAAATATTTCCAAGAATCCAATCATGCATTCCAGGACAAAGCATATTGAAATAAGACATCACTTCATCAGAGATCATCTACAAAAAGGTAACATCAAAGTTGAATTTGTTGATAGTAAGAATCAATTGGCTGATATCTTTACTAAACCTTTGGATAGGGAGAGATTCTTTACATTAAGAAATATGCTTGGAATTTTGGATGAATCAAGTTAATGTTAAGTGACATTACCATGACTACTTTCATTGATTATGAATTGAACTAGACATTGCATGATTAATAGCAACTCAATTTGATGTAAAGAATACTTGATGTATGCTGCATAAAATTTGTTTTGATGAGTAAAAGCTGATATAATCGATTACCATTAGTTCTTAATCAATTATTTAATCATCCCGTGCTATTTTAAAAGAAGTCAAAGTTGTTGTAATCGATTACATCATCGGGATAATCGATTATTTTCACTTCGTGATACAATCCTAAAACCAAGGGAAGTGAAGGAAGACTTGGAATTACACATGGAGGCACTTCCTTGGGTGATTAAAGGACCAATGACAAGGGATAGAGCTCAAACACTCCAAGATCATATACCATCCAGCCTAAATCTCTTGGAGAACCATGAAGAAGGCTACAAAATGTTGAATTTATCTGTTGTAATCAATTACATGTAGCCTGTAATCGATTAAATACACTTGAATAAATGTCAGATTTGTAAATAGTTCTGTGATAATCGATTACGAGTCCTATGTAATCGATTACATGGTCATCAGTAGTGTAGTTTTTGAACTCAGCTCGAAGGTAATCGATTATTCCATTGTGTAATCGATTACATGGAAGTGTGAGATTATTTGAGTTCCTATGATAATCGATTATTCTGGCTTGTAATCGATTACCTGGTTTTGGGAGCTCCTGTGATAATCGATTATTTGGTGAGATAATCAATTATTTTGTTCATGAGTCAGTTTCCAAGCTGATATGAGCAAAGTAATTGATTACCAAGAGTTAATAATCGATTATTTGTTCCAAAATAATCGATTACTATTCGAAATAATCGATTATTACCGTTTTCTCTGCAGAGGCGCTATTTTAGTTTTTAAAATAGCTGTTTGGATAGCTTCCCTTGGAAGCTACATTTGTATTTCATTTAGGACACATTTACATTTCATTAGCTTACAGTTTCGTGGCCTATATAAGCTACATTTCAACAGATTGTAAGGAATTTTGGTCAAATGAAATAGAATGCACTTTGTGTGTGAGAGGTTGAGAGTTATTCTCCCTTGTTCTTAGTGAAGAACTTCTTGTTTCTTATCAATAGCTTCTGAGCTATTGTGGTGATACTTGCAAGACTTATTGGAATTCCTATTCTATGGTGTCAATCCAAATCCATTTCTGATCTTCTTCCATTGTTCCAATTCCTAAATCACAAAACCTAAAAAGCTGTAAAAAAACATAGCACTTCATATTCAGTTTTACTTTCCATTGAAGAATTGATTCCATTGCAAGGAAGATCGGGGCAAACAGGACTTGAATCAATTCAGGAGTCCATCACTTCGTATTCCAAAAAAAATCTTGTTAACTCTGGAATAATCGATTAAAACGATAATTTAATCGATTACATGAAGTCTGTAGGCTTTTTACAAATTCTGGAACTTCCTGGAATAATCGATTACCACATCAGGATAATCGATTATTCTGCCTCTGTTGGTCTGAAAACTCTATCTCACTCTGTCTTAATCGATTAAAACAAGTTATAATCGATTACACTTCATCTTCAACAAGCCACTTGCTCTGACATAATCATTACATCAAATGGTAATCGATTACATCATTTCTGATCTATGATTTTCAAACTAAAATAATCGATTACACTATCGAAATAATCAATTATTTCTACAGTTACTGCAAAAATTCTGACTGTTTTCAAAAACAACCAACTGCCATTAAGCACGATTTGCTGTAATCAAAGCCATTATGGACGTGATTAAAGTCATAACAGCCATATTTTTTTTAGATTCTCAACTGCCCACTAGCTTGAAGTAGCCTATAAATTGAAGTTTTGTGAAATTGGTACCTCACAACCAAGTACACTTTGTTTTCTTATCTTCTCTTAAACTCTCCAAATCCCAGTGTCTATCTTGATCTTTTGTGTTTTCTATTTGTATCCTTTTGTACCCTCATTATGTCTACATCCAAAAGAGTCAAGAAATCCAAGAGAAAAGCTGATGCTCAGCCTTCTAATCCTATAGTTCATAGGCTTGATCATTGGTTCACTAATGAAGCAGATAGGATGAATTATATGCAGTTCAATGCAACCAAACTCCTTTGTCCACCCAAATTCCTAAATCCTGCTTGGTTTATTCAAGAAGGTTTTCACTTTCCTCACCTTCTAGAGCAACAAGGCTTAACCAAGTTTGTTCAAATGAAAGGGACATTTTACCCTGACTTGGTTAAGGTCTTCTATACCTATTCCAAAATCACTATGCATGGAACTATCCTCACTCAAGTAAATGGTGTTGCCATGGATATTACACCAGAAATATGGCAAGAGGTAGCTGGTATCACCTTTGATTGTAAACGAAGATTCGAAGAAGAAGCTGAAGGTTATAACAAAATGGAAACTTATAGGAGCATGCTTATTGCTCCGCATATGAATGTGAGATTAAGGTTAAGCACAGGTCCTATGACTCATGAGGACAAATTGCTACGCTACATCATCACCTACATTCTTACTCCAAGGACTTCAAATTATGCTCAAGCTACGAATGATGACTTCAAGTTGTGTATGGACTGAAGAAGGGGATAAAGCTTAATTGGATTATGATTATTCAAGAAGTAATGCAGAAATCTAAAAGGCTAGTAAGCTATCCTTTTCCTTATGTTGTTTTGGTATCTAGATTCATTGACTATTTTCATGTTGATGTATCAAATGAAGTCATGGATGACACCAATGCAAGCAACAGTCATATTAAGGAAAAGCATCTTGCAAAGCTTGGTATGGTTGAAACACCCTATGGCTGGCAAATGGTTGGACAACCTATGCCATTAAATGAGGAAGAAGGAGAAGAAGAAGGAAATCAATTGGGAGAAGCTAAAGAAGTTCAAGAAGAACCTGCATCATCTGAACCGCATTATTCACCATTTGAATCTCTAATGATTCAGAAAATGGATGCTTTCTTTTCACTCCATCATGAACAAAGGGATGAAGTGAATACATCTCTTGAAGAACTTAAAACTAGGATGAAAAATATAGAGGATAAGATTTTTAGGGATGAATCCAAGATGGATTAAGTCTTGTCTTAGCTTGTTCTAAGTTTGTTTTTGTTTGTTTTGGTATGTTCTAGTTTGTTTTTGTTTTTGTTATGTTTTAGTATGTTAATTTCAATTTCAGTTATTTACTTCTATTTGTATCTCCCTTGACATATTAATGAATGTATTTCCTTTTTCAATTCTTATCTATCCCTGTCTTTTTTATTTGATATGCCAAATAGGGGGAGTATATAATATGGAATTGATAAATAAATGAATTGATAATGTGATGACCCTGAGACCTGGCGCGGGTGGCGCGAGGCGCCGCGTGGTTAGCGCCAGGTCCTTTTTGTAGAAAACCCTGTGAAAGGTGTGGCACAATCAGCGCCAGGGTTGGCGCGGACAGTGCCAGACTCTCTGGAATCTGGCGCCAGGGGTGCCAGGTTGGCGCTAAGAGCGCCATGGTCTTTGGAAGTTGACGCCTGGGGTGCCATGGTGGCGCGAGGGGCGCCAACTGGGTTGGTGGTGGCGCGAGGTGTGGCGCGGATCGCGCCATAGGTTTGGCAGGTTCACCTGGTAGCGTGGGGGTGGCGCTGATGGCGCCACAATGTCGGTGCGGCTGGCACGGGTAGCGTCGGAGGTGGCGCGGATCGCGCCAGACCTCTGGCAGGCCCAATATAAAAGGGGAAATCGCGTTTTTAGAAGAGAAAACCTTCTCTTCTTCTTCCCAAGCGCCCTTTCTGCCATGAGAGAGGTTCCCAAGCTCCCATAACCTTGCTTATGTTCATGAGATTATGTATCCTCCTGTTTTATCTGAGTTTGGTTTTGTATGTCTGTCTATGTTGTTGTGTATGTGTTATCTGGATCAGCAAGAGTTTGTTATGTTTATGCTTTGTGTTGTATTTTTTTTATATTCCATGCATAATGAAATCAAGAAATTTGATTCTATCGCTTCTACACCGCTTTTATATAACGCTGATAGCGCGATTATGATATTATTAATGATAACACGTCCGGGGTGTTACATTTAATGGTATCAAAGCGGTTTCTTGATGGAATCATTATGTATGGAATTGTGGGTTGCTGGCTATTGTTGTTTGATCTGACATGTGCATTGCATGTGGGTACACTAGTTGTGGGCCTGATCAACTCACTGTTTTGTGTACATGTGCAGTGTCATGTCGAGATCCAGAAACAACAGTAGGGCGACCAATGCCCAGTCTGATCCAGTAGCTACTGCGATGGCAGCTATGCAGTAAGAGTTAGCTGCAAATAGGCAGACTCAGGAGGAGATGCAACGTGAGAGAGCTGCTAATAGAGAACGATATGAGGCCTTGATGAAGGCTCATCAGGAGTTGTTAGAGGAGGTCAGAATCCAAAGGAGGGATGATAGAGTATCCCCCACACCTACTGTGTATGAGGGCAAAGGAAGTTGCCACCAGACAGGTGCGAGTCACCTGAGAGGGGACTGGATGTCCCACATGGAGACAGAGATGGATGTTGCAGCCCGAGGGAAGATGCTTATCACTTTTCGTAAGCATGACCCTCCAGCCTTCCATGGTGGATATGATCCAGTTGCCGCAACAAGGTGGCTGCAGGCTATGCAGAAGATCTTTGAGGTGATGGAATGTCCCGATCACCAGAGACTGTTGTATGCAACCTATATGCTGCAGGGCGATGCCCATGAGTGGTGGATGACCACAGCAGCACTGCTGAGATACCGGGGAGAGGTTCTTTCCTGGCAAATGTTTGAGGCCTGTTTCCTGGACAAGTATTTTCCCATGGATGCTAGAGAGCAGAAGCAGGCAGAGTTTAACAGTCTAGTCCAGGGGGACATGACTGTGGATGAGTATTTGGCTAGGTTTAATGAGTTGGCCAAATATGGTCATTTCAGGAGATCCACACCAGATGTTGAGGTCCTCGCTGCTAAGTTCCAGAGGGGGCTTAGAGGGGATATAGAGGTACTGGTTTCCGGTAGTGGATCTCGAGACATGGACAGCTTGGTGAGACAGTGTCGCCAAGTTGAGGATGTGCTCAGAAGACACCGAGGTAAGCAGCCTACTTCCTCGAAGGGACAGTGGGTGGTTAGACCCAGAGTTGTTGACCCAGCTGAGAGGGGCAAGGGCAAAGAGCTGGGAGTGTATTTACTATAGCTCAGAAATGCCTGAAGGTGCCCGGTCGCAGAGGAGTGCTACAGAGGCCAGAGACACCCCAGTGTGATGCTTGTGGGAAGTATCACTGGGGAGTATGCTCTACGGGTCAGCTAATATGCTTTAGATATGGCCAGCAGGGCCACTATGCGAAAGAGTGTCCTGAGGAGGACAACCAGACAAAGAGAGTCTCCAGAGGTACCAGATGAGCCGTCAGAGATTCTAACCAGAGGCAAGGTATGATTCTATACCTGATATATATATGTATGTATGTGATAGTGTCTCCATTTGTGTTATAGAGAGTACCATACTTCAAGGAAGCGGTGGTTGGTGAGACAGCAGATATGGACCTCCCTAGGAGAGGGTTTTCCTCCTAGTTGGTTTACTTTGGTCGATGATATCCTAGGGGATCGGTGATCCTCCAGACCAAGGGGATAGAAGTCGAGGGTTCTCCTTCTATACCTCGGAGGTGCCATAGGTGTGTGTCCATGCGTAAATGATAGTTTACGATGGGACGACACATATGTGAGCTCAGATCTCACACTGAGGTTGGCGTTGATGATATCTGCCAGGCGTTGATGAGATCCGCCATGTGTATAGAGCAAGATGCTTACTCATGTTGTATGAGGGCCGGGAGGCCAGGCCAGGTAGCCAGTATGCTTTAGATGCGTCCTAGCAGAGGCTTGGACATGTGCTAAGATCTTGAGCATGATAGCATGGGAGTGTTCCATGCCTGATGACAATCTCTGACTGTGAGTTGAGTGACCAGGTCAGAGATGTGTACCTATCGATGACAGAGGATCATCTGGTCTCTAGTGGAGAGGGACCAAGTTTGATGATGATCAGAGTAGCGCAGCGGAAAATTTGAGAAGCCCAGCCGCAGGATGTGGCTGTGAGGGCTATGCTAGACCAGCGGGACGTCTCTTAGTAGGCACATGGCTTATGATGAGCTAAGCCTTGTTGTAGTGCCAAGACAGAGCTGGTAGACTCCGTCCTTATTGAGGTTCATAAGGATTGGTTGGTTGATCATCCAAGGGCCACTATGATGTGTTTGTATCCTGATAGGATTTCTAGTGGCCAGGGATGAGAAGAGACATAGCTGTGGATATGGCTAGTGTCTGGCATGTCACATGGTTGGTGACAAAGATCCGAAGCTACCTCTTAGTGAGAGGTGCTCATCGGAAGGTTTGGAACCCAGTTGAGGCTTAATGTAGCCTACCATCCTCGAATAGATGATCAGATGGAGCGAGCCATCCAGATCCTGGAGGATGTGTTGTGAGTGAGTGTACCTTGGGGCAGGGTACTAGCTAGGTGGATACCTGCCTAAGGTGGGACTCCCTTGGTACTTATGAGACCTTGTGTGGCCAATGGCACAGGACTCCAGAGGTTGGGCAAATGTGAGAAGAAGAAACAGCTTCTTGAACCTGAGATGGTTCAGAGAACTCTTGAACAGATCTGGAGGATCAATGTTAGTTTTGAAAGCTCAGAGTCAGTGGAAAGGATATCTGACCTAGATGTAACACCCCGGACGTGTTATCATTAATAATATCACAAGCACGCTATCAGCGTTATCTGAACGCAGTGCGGAAGCGATAGAATCGATTTTCTTGATTACATTATGCATGGAATATAAAAACACACATCAAACATCAATACCAAGCCCCTGAGATCCAGTTAACTCAACATAGAACTATAGGCAGATACAAAAACTTAGAAAACTAAACAGAGATATCAGGAGGAAACATAAACTCATACACATAACATCACCTGTACATATATATACAACTCATAAGTTCTATCACATCTGTGGTTATACAACATAAATATGTACAGACAACAGGTGTACACTCACACCCTATACTTATACAGAAATATAAGACAGAGAACAAAAGAAAGAGACTCTTCTAGTCTTCATCTGCAGCCCATGACCACTCCAGCACCCTCAGCTAGGGCCTCCTGCCCTGAGGTCACTTTTCTGCTCTAGAACAAGCACCTGAAAACCACAAACCCCACACAGGGTGAGACAAACGTCTCAGTAAACTCAGGGTTCTGAGAGATCCTCCCAAACCCTGGTTCACCACCAAGCACACATAAAACATGAAAACAGAGCCAAGGATATCATCCTTGCTCACACATATAAAGCCTAGGCCTTAGCCTAGCTTTCACACAATCCCAGCTATCTGGGTCATCAACGGATGCTCTCAGCATCAGAGGTATTCCACCTCATCCTGGCTCTCAAGCCAATCAGACTCGTCTCACAGAGGTACCATAACATAGTGTCCACCCTAGGACACTTCTCATAATAGAGAGGCACCGCCTCATCACTGAACCAGCATTGCCTGAGTCACCTACTCAGGACTTCACATACACACATTGCCTGAGGAATCTCTCAACTCAGGACTTCCAGAATCCAGATATGGCTCATCTAAGAGGCTCTAGGCTCTCATCCCCTCGGGAAGCCCTCTCTTAGAGATACAACATATCTGTCAACTGCCTGGTCTTACCAGGACTTCCATAACACATGCCTGGGCAAGAACATCCATAAATGGGCAATCACCTCCAGGACTTTCACAGCACATGCCTGAGAGAGATCATCTCACACAGGAGGCACTCAATCTCTCAGGACTTTCCCGTCCAATGCCTGAGAGGGATCATCTCACACCGGAGGCACTCAACCCCTTAGGACTTCCAATCCTCTGCCTGTGAGAGACTATCCACACCGGGAGCTCTCAATCCCACAGAACTTTCCTCTGCCTGGGAGAGACAATCCACATCGGGAGCTCTCAATCCCCCAGGACTCTCATCAACTGTCTGAGAGAGACAATCCACACAGGGAGCTCTCAATCCCTCAGGACTTGTCAGTCAGATACCTGAGAGAGACAATCCACACAGGGAGCTCTCAATCCCTCAGGATCTCTAATCACTTGCCTGAGAGAGACAATCCACACAGGGAGCTCTCAATCCCTCAGGACTTTCCACTACACTGTCCTGGGAAAACCCTCCAGGACCTAATCACATACACTGGCCTAGGAATAGCCCTCCAGGACTTTCATAATCACTTGCCTAAGGAGGAACCTCCACGTAGGCAATCCATCCTTAGGACTTTAATGGAGAGCAGTGGCACCTCCCATGGAATCTCAGCTATTCCAGGGAGTCCTCAAACTCTACCCCTGGCTAGGGAACCTCAACTAGCCTAATACTCATCCAGTATCCTCTAGGTTCCATCACAGACCATCTCATGATCTGTATTCCCTCAAAGGCCCACGGCCTCACACCTACCATATCAGGTGTCTCATTACCCTCACACTGTCCCAGTGTCTATCCTAGGGTTCATCATTACAGCCCAGCACACACTAGGCCATCACATGTTCCAAATATCCAGAACGGTCTGAGATTCACTCAAATCACCGTTCATTAGCCTCTCAGGCTCAGAACACAAGTATATATATATATATATACTCATATATATCATACATCACCCATCTGGGTAGCAAACCAGAATAAGGGGAAAACCCCAGAACAATGAGCTTACCTGGCTAGCCGTGCCTCACAGCTCTAGCCTCAAATGATGGTCCGCTCCTCTGACACCCACAGTGTCAAGCCCTACCAAGGCATACAACACACACATCACAGACCATTCCATCATATAATCATGCATAAGCTCATCAGACAGTCATCAACTGCTTCAAGCAAGGAGCCTCAGTCCTTTATATCAACTCAGGTTATCTAACCTAAGGTTCCTCAGGCTCATCCCTCAACAAGCCTTTCCATAGACCCTCTGTGGTCTATCTCAGATCAAACATGGCCTCAGAGTCCCCACAGACTCAACACAAGCCATCTACACTGAGCTTCTCAGCTCACATAACCCAACAACTCAGGGTTTCTCAGGGCTTGAACGGTTCACATCACAGGACACCGTTACCATGGCCTCTCAGGCACAACAAGCCCATCACTAAGGCTCTTGCATGTCTCAGTCAAATGACTCAGTCCAAGTCACACATGCATAACCTAGAGCCAAAACCAAAGTTGTCCAAATCAC
>PYAF01001581.1:80782-91654 GCA_007407185.1 Glycine tomentella | reverse complement strand
GAAGGTCCAGATCTTGTTTCCTTCTTCCTTTGCTCTTAAATTTCCTCTTTTTGGCCTGCAATTACTTAACATGATATTAAAATGCTTTTATAATGCAAAATACTAAATATGACTAATTCTTATACTATTTTCTAACTATTTACTACAAATATGACCTAAAACTAATGCTATATTTAAGATGTGTTTGCAACACATCATTGGACAATGGATATGAATCAAAGAATCAATGACCAAGATGAGTAATAAAGATAGAGAAATAAAAACACTAGCAATTTATACTGGTTCACTTCACAACAGAAGCTACATCCAGTTTCTTCTAATTCACACTGAATTAGAGTTCCACTATTATAAATCTTGTTCTTACAAGCTTTTACAAAACCCTCCCTTTATCAACACTAGATAAAGAATAGAAATCTAAAACCTTATTAGATTTCAAAAGAGCAAGAACCAGAGAACATTACTCTGTTCTTTAGCTAGAGAACCCTTCTCTAGAACCAAGCAAGAAGAACCCACTTACAATAGCAAATAACAACAGAAATTCAAAAACGAATTTACAAACAAAGATTAAGGAGAGAAACAACCTGATGATCCAATGAATGTAATGCACATGAGTTACCAAGTCAGGTTGAATAGCAAACAAAATCAAAACATGCTTTTCCTTAACCTTGAAAAGTTTCTTGCTCAAGAATCATTCAAAGACCCACGAATGTTTTTAATGAAGCAAATAGAACTCATAAAATCACTTTGAAAGACTTAGAAAGCTTGTGTATACTCAGAAATACGAAGTGGTCAAGTTAGAAAACAAGCCAAGCCTTCAAACTTATTTATAACAGATTTTGTAACTAATTGTAATCGATTAAACGCGCCAGATAATCAATTAAAATTCCTATGTAATTGATTAAATTATCACTTAATCAATTCAAATGTTAAAGAAGCTTTCTGGATTTTAGCAACGAGCAAAATAATCGATTAAACCGAGTTGTAATCGATTAAGACAGAAAGCTCAATTTCACAAAATGAACTGTGTAATCGATTACGAATTTTGGTAATCGATTAAATCGGAAAGTAAGCTTTTACCAAATGAACTGTGTAATCGATTACTGATAATGGTAATCGATTATCACAGCAAGGCTTAAAATAAATTTTCAACTATGTAATTGATTACACTAAGTAAGTAATCGATTAAAACATTTAACAAAGCAATTCTGTTTCAATCAAAGGCCAAATAATCGATAAAATTGATAGGTAATCGATTAATTTGTTCATGAATATTTTTCCAGATTTGACAAAGAACAAAATAATTGATTATATTATTAAGTAATCGATTAAAACAGTAAGAAATCATTTTTCCAAAAACCTTTTAATCAGATTCAAACCTTAACCAAAAAGATAAAAGCTTTGATGTCTTAATGAAAACCATTTAAGCTTGATAATGAATGAATGAATGCAATGCAAGGATCGATCAGATTGTCTTTCTCTTACACTTGAATCATTTACAAAACTTCAAGGCACTTCAAGCATGTTGAAAGCTCAAAACCCATTTATGAATCAAAGTCTTTCACTCTTCATGATGCTCCCCCTATATCCAACATCGATAAATGATTGTTGTGATGTTTTGACCTAGGTTTAGACCCATCTTTTGTTGGATTTTTCTTTTCAAGGCATTCACGTTCATGCCTATCTTCATAGAAACAACTATATTTTTTTCATTCTTAAACTCTATACCAACGTTACAATTGGCTACATAGGCATCGTAGTGGACTACGGCATCGACTGTTTGGTTTATGCTTCACATGGTTATACTAAAGTGTAATGTATGTGAACAAGATATAACACTGGTAGTGAATTGGAAGTTACAAGGTGAAGGGTTTGATGTGTTATGAAACATAGCTGATGAGTCTAATTTATAAGGAGTTGATATCACATTGTTGTTTTTATATATCCAACGTTGTTCATCGCACCAACTTTTTCAACGGTCAAGATTGCATCAACAATTTCAACTAGAGTACCATGAACAATGTTTGTAACAGTGTTTGCACATTGATCCGACAGGATTCCTGACGCGCACAGTGATCCGGCAAGATTCCTGACGCGCACGGTGACAACAGAGTGGTCTGGCAAGATTCCTGACATGCACAGTGTTTGTACAATGGTCCGGCAGGATTCCTGACACGCACAGTGGTCTAGCAGGATTCCTGACTTTCACAATATTTGCACAATGGTCTGTCAAGATTCCTGATTCGCACAGTGTTTGTAGAGTGGTCCGACAGGATTCCTGACGCGCACAGTATTTGCATAGTGGTTCTGCAGGATTCCTAATGCGCACAGTGGTCCGATAGGATTCCTAACGCGTACAGTGATTGCACAGTGTTTCAGCAGGATTCTTGACATACACAGTGTTTGTACAGTGTTTGCACAATGTTTTGCACAGATTGCAGCGACACTTCTTTAAGCATATAACACTTCAAAATTCCTATAAATACCATGAAGAACAGCTTGTTTGAAATCCTAAGAAATTTTTTTTAAAAAACTTTCATTGTGCAAAGGGGGAATGGAGCCAACAACGTTACTGTGGAAACAACATTGTCATCGATTTCTTATTGTCAACAACGTTACTGTGGAAACAACATTGTCATTTCTTAATGTTGTTTCCACAGTATGCAACTTCAAATAAAGAATGGAGCCAACAATTTTTTTTATCATGACAATTTTAAAAATGCAACTTCAAATTTACAAGGACAACAACCAATAATCATTTCTTATTGTCATTCCCTACCCACTCCTTATCCTTTAATTGAGTCATTGTTAAGTCAAATTGGCTTTGCTGATGTTGCCAAATTACGACACCTCAAAATCGATCATCATCTAGTCACAACACTTGTTGAGCGATGGATACCAGACACCCTCACTTTTCATCTTACTATTGGGGAATGCACAATTACAGTTGAGGATGTAGCACTACAACTTGTAATAAGGGTTGACGGTAGACATGTAATGGGTGCAACGTACTATGACTGGGATGATATGTGTCAATAATATTTGGGTGTGGTTCCGCCAAAGGGAGTCGCACTAATCGGCTCTGCCATCAAAATTAAGTGGTTGCAAGATAATATGCCACCGCTTCCCGCAGAACCAACACAACAATAGTTAGAAGCACATTTTGCAGCTAATTGGAGGGGTTTTAATGCCAGACAAGATGGGAAATTGAGTTCATTTGATGTACCTAACTTTATTGGGCGTTATAGTTAGGGCTCTGCTTGTCTTACAACATTATACAGGGAAATGTGTAAGGCCACTGACCCTGAGGTGAAAAGCATGGGCGGGTGTGCGTCATTGTTGCAATCTTGGGCATGGTATTGCATACCCTTCATTGCAGTAAGAGTTAATTGCAACCCATCGTATCCATTGGTTGCGAAGTAAGATGATTCACAAATTCATTGTTATTTGATTAGTATAGTATCATTTAATTTAATGCTATTCCATATATTAGATGGAGTTGTGGTGGATTAAGCTTTACAGGGACACCACATTGAGATGTTGTCGGCTATAGAATAAGATTGGACAACATGACACCTGAACAAGTAATAAATATTAAACTATGGAATACGTAAAAAAATCCGTTGACGTTTGTGTTTTTAATAATTAATTAATTATTCAAATGTATTATTTCAGTTCTTGTGGAATACATATCTCCAATTTTTAGACCTTATTGAGTCGAGAGCTTTCAAAGACTCCTCCAAATGGAAACAAGCGGATAGAGTTAAACTTCAATTTCAGCTTCTTCAAGGTATACCAGATCCCCCAAAAAACATGGACAAACTACACAAAATCAACATGCGAGGTCAAACTGACACAAATTGAGCTGAAAAACATACAAAGTGGATAGAGTATTGGTGACAACACCAAGACATGGTTTTGGAGGAACAACCATGCAAAACATTTTGACGAATACTTGGCGTGGTATCGAAGTAATTCTTTTTTTTTATCTATATGCAACAGCCAAGTGGAGCGTCAATGAATCTAATCCTACATACACACCAATTCCCCATACACGAATTACATTCCACCTAGTCCTTCAAACCTGGACTATACTTCACCAACTGTCTAAACTGATGAATTTGTGAGCAATGTTTTTGGAACTGATTGTGGCACGCTAGCATCAGCTTGTGAATACATGTGTAATCTACAGAACAAACTGAGTGACTTTACTCCACCAAGTTCCAATATGATGGTTAGCCAAAGTGTTGACAACAATAATCCATCATTTCATGATATACCAGAACAACGTCCACGTCGAAATCCAGGAGTAATAGGAGACGTCTTCCTTGTGGAACAAGACACCATTATGGGGATTAATTAGTTAAATTTGTTGTACTAGGACTATTATTTTCCAGTTACTTTATGTGCACGTTATCCACTTACACTATGTTCATGTTCAACTACTCTAATTATGCAATTTATTTAAGTACCCTCATGATAACTTATTTAAGAAGGACCTCAAATTAATAGTAAAAAAACTAGGTTTTCCACGCTAAAAACAAATTTTAAGTGGACATGTTATGCAATTTATAAAATTTATCTTCAATACAATAAAAAATAAGTGGCAAATTTATTTCATAGTTTTGACGTCAAAGAATCGAAACAAAAAATATATCGTGTAGCAGTTTCATGAAGAATGACTTCAAATTAATAGTAAAAAAAACTAGGTTTTCAACACTAAAAACAAAGTTTAAATGGACATGTTATGCAATTTATAAAATTTATCTCCAATACAAAAAAATTTGCGACAAATTTATTTCATAGTTTTTATGTCAAAGAATCAAAAGAAAAAAATATCGTGTAGCAGTTTCATGAAGAAGGACCTCAAATTAATAGTCAAAAAAAAAAATAAAAAACAAGAACTAGGTTTTCTTCACTAAAAACCAAGTTTAAGTGGACATGTTATGCAATATATAAAATTTATCTCCAATACAATAAAAAATATGCGGCAAATTTATTTCATAGTTTTGACGTCAAAAAATCAGGAAAAAAATATATCGTGTACCAATTTAATGAAAAAGGACCTCAAATTAATAGCCAAAATTCAAAAAAACTAGGTTTTCTACACTAAAAACAATGTTTAAGTGGACATGTTATGCAATTTATAAACTTTATCTCCAATACAATATGTAATATGCGGCAAACTTATTTCATAGTTTTTACGTCAAAGAATCCAAAAAAAAATATCGTGTACCAGTTTCATGAAGAAGGAACTCAAATTAATAGTTAAATATAAAACAAACTAGGTTTTCTACACTAAAAACAAAGTTTAAATAAACATTTTATGCAATTTATAAAATTTATCTCCAGTACAATAAAAATCTGCAGCAAATTTATTTCATAGTTTTGACGTCAAAGAATAAAAAAAAATATATCGTGTAGTAGTTTCATGAAGAAGGACCTCAAATTATATGTCAAAAATAAAAACTAGGTTTTCTATACTAAAAACAAAGTTTAAGTGGACATATTATGCAATGTATAAAATTTATGTCCAATACAATAATAAAATTTGTGGCAAATTTATTTCATAGTTTTGACGTCAAAGAATAGGAATATATATATATATATATATATATAGTGTAGCAGTTTCATGAAGAAAGACATCAAATTAATAGTTAAAAATAAAAAATAAAAACTAGGTTTTCAACACTAAAAATAAAGTTTAAGTGGACATTGATAATCACTTGGATGTACTTCTAATTTGATTATCATGAAAGTATTTTTTAAATATATAAAAAATAAAAAATGCTTAAATAATAAAAATAGCAACACAAAAATATTTTTAACAAAAGAGTTATGTAACTATGATTCTCCATTGCACTTGGAAATATGTAAAAGCAGGATATCACACTTGTCGGGCCAAAAGAGAGAAAAATATAAACTTATAAATAAAAAAACATACAATAATAATCCTATATTTCATAATAATAATTTTCTTTTAATAATAAAAACTCTCATTAAAAAAAACAATATACTAAATGTCTAAAAATATTATTGTTTTGTTTTGAGGGGTAAAATAAATCAATTTAAAGTTATAATAATTTTTCCTATTTAATTAAAGGTAAAATGTCGTTAGACATTGGTAGCAACTCCCAAACTCAATGTTGGTTCCAAAGATCATTTTTTTCTAAAAAGGTTTTCCTATGTTTTTCTTAAAAAGACATTGTTGGCGACTCCTCTGTTTTTCTTAAACATCTTATTTTTTTCATCATCCTGCCACGACCCTGGTTGCAATACTTGTGTATAATTGTTCTGCTTCCATCGAGATCATGAACGGATCAAATTAATACCATTGGAAGCAAGATCTAGGATTCTCTTTGGGAATTTATGATCTTGATTTAGCTTTACATGAGGGTAAGCCTATGATCAATTTGGAGAGCATGCCTGAACAGAAGGAACTTTTGGCTAAGTGGGAGAGGTCTAATAGGTTGAGTTTGATTGCTATCAAGAGGGTTGTCAGAACATCATCTGAGTGGTCTGTCAGAGAAAGCAACAACAAAGGAGTTTCTCGATGCTCTAGGACAGAAGTACCACGTATCTAATAATGTCGAGTCTGGATGTCTAATGAAGTAGTTAATGAACATGAGATATGATAATGTTGGGGGTGTAAGGGAATATATTAAGAAGATGGTTCATGTCCAAACCAAGTGATAGTTGCTAAGCATACGTAAAGTTACATGTAAATTACTTAGCAATTATCTATTTTTTTCCTCTTTTAATGCTTCTTTTTGTTATTTAAATGTAGGAATTAGCTTCTTTTGAGCTTTTATCCAATGGATGCTTTAACTATTGGATTCATGAAGTGTTGGTTGTATTTTTTGTAAAATTTATTGCAAGGGCATGGAAGATGGATTTCAGGTCTGGAGTTTCTCGCTCAGCACGCCACAGGCTCGCTCAGCGCGATCAGGCTCACCCAGGCGAAGGCCCGCTTAGTGCGACCAGCTCACTCAGCGCGTGGTCACTTATACAGCTGGACAATTTGAGGCTCACTGAGTGCAAAAAGGATGCGCTCAGTGCACACCATGACACAGGGCAGCGTTTAAGGCAAAAACAAGAGGGAAATGAGGGATATTTTCATTCCTAAGCACAAAACACACTCTTGGAGAAGCTTTGGAGCTCTGCTAGGTCAAAGGGAGACATCCTTCTACACCATTAGAGCTTCCTCTCCGCATCTTTCCCTTACATCCCATCCTCCTCGATTACCCTAACCTCCATTGTTGTAAGCTCCTCATGGAAATGAGGAGCTAAAACCCCCGTTGTTGGGAGTTCACCAACTGAACGCTTTGATGTAAAGTTCTAACTATCTATTCAATGTTATTTGCACATTATTGTTTCTCTGAGTTTTATCCATGCTTGTGGTTTGATTAGTCATTTGTATGTTTGTTTTAGGTTTTAACACATTGGGAAATGATTATTGCTTAAGAACTGAGAAATGCTTCTAAATAGTATCATGTCTTGGAATAGAATGGTTTTGTTTAGCCTAGGTTACATTGTTGTCCCTAATCGTGATGCAAATTTTTTAATATAACTCTTGAGGAGTTAAGGGTGAAATTAAGTGGTTTAGGTATAGCACTTGGGGAATCAGGGTTAGATTAGTAAATGAAGATAATCGTATTTAACGTTGAATAGAGAAATTTTTTTGTCACATCAGAGTTAGTTCCGATTAACGAACTCCCAACACCAATCGCATCATATTTTCACTATCCACATTCTGTGTTTGTGTATATTTCCTTGCATTTATTACGCTTTCAATTTACATTTAAGTATAGTTTAATATAATGCAACTCATTTTACCAACCAAATCCATTTATTAATCACTCATCTTGATCATATTTTCCTCAATCTACAATGATCCCTTGTTAAACAGGGACCAAAGTTGTTGATCAGTGGTTTATCATTCTTCATAAGCAAGATTGCTCTTCTTGTTGGAACCGTCAATCATAATTGCCCAAGGCAATTCGATGTCCCAAGATTGAAGCCATCATCAAATTTACTCCCTCTAGTCAGCAGCAACAAAATAGGGCTTCTAGTAGGTAGTTGTGTCTGTCCAACTTGACAGACACGGATGAAGGAAATTTGATAGGATATCATAACAAAAATCTGTTTCTTAACATTAGCTTGTAGAGTGTAGACTCATTCCTTAAGTAAGAAACATAAACAAAACGAATTACAATGATGATATTTTTTGGAGTTTCAATTCTACTTTTCACAAATCTTACAAAACTCTTCAATTTCTAGTCTACCACGTGAGAGTTCCCACGAGTTACAAATCTGTAACTGGAGCATGAGCTCAAAGTAACACTAAAACGGGAAAGCAGAATTTGATACAAAATAGAAGCATAAACTCACCATATTGCAAAAAACAAGCCAACTATAAGATTCTAATAAACTTCAGAGATTTCTCTTCACTATATTTCTAGCTTAGCTCATAATTGCTTCATATTGTTCAGATTTTAATAACACACAATGCTTATAACTTCATCAAATTTACCAAAATCTGTAGTAATCAGCAACAGAGGCATTCATTCTCCGCATTTTATCTCCTTCACAAATCAAAATTCCATTAACTTTTATATGATACAGGACACCATTGAATAGTGTACTTTTCTTTTCCTTTTATCAAATATAAATTACAAGACCAGTTTTCCATGTCAGAACATTTCAGTGCAAAGCATAATCCAAATAAACAACGTGAGGCCAAAGTTTCGAGCTATAATTTCCACCAACAATAAAGTACTAATCCATGTAATTCCAATTACTGTTCAACGTTTTACATCTAGAGCTGAATAAGCCTCTGATGTTACAGGCTGAACCTAAACATCACCAGCATCCAAGAGAACAAGCACATAGGAACACAGCCAAAACAAACAAAGAATTCTTCAACCTCCAAAACCGTAGAGGGTCCTTCCCTGCCTCTTAAGAGCATAAACCACATCCATAGCAGTCATTGTCTTCCTCCTAGCGTGTTCAGTGTAGGTCACAGCATCGCGAATCATGTTCTCCAAGAATATCTTTAGAACTCCTCTGGTTTCCTCGTAGATCAAACCACTGATCCTCTTCACGCCACCTCTTCTCGCTAACCTACGAATCGCAGGTTTCGTGATTCCTTGAATGTTATCGCGGAGAACCTTCCTGTGCCTCTTGGCACCTCCCTTTCCCAAACCCTTGCCACCCTTTCCACGACTAGACATTTTAGTCAGGAAAATTTGGTACGAACTCGAATCTGAGAAATTAGGTTTTCTGTTTGAAATGGAATGATGGGTGGAGCGGGGGATTGGGGTATTTATTGGAGCGGGAAGAGGAAGCTAGCGTGTTTTGAAATTTGGTTTTTGTCCTTGGATTTTTCGCTTAATCGACGGTTCAGGTTCTCGATCCGTGGACTAATGAATTGACCATTAAGGAACGTCGATAGATGGATTTCAACGGCCAGATTTCGTTTTAAAGGGGCGTGTGCGTATCGGGATTTCCTTCACTTTTTCGAGTTTTGGTGGCTGATGCTCTTATTCTTTTTATTTTTTTAATGTGATAAACTGGAATGAAAATAAAGCAGAAATTAAATAATCACAGGCCATAGCATAGCATAGAATCCTCTAACATATGAAGCCCAAGCAAGGGGAGTTTAATTAGGGAAAAAAACTCAAATAATATTTTTTATTAAAAATTATTAATTTGGGCTATTTTCAAATTAATTACCAATATGGACGTGTTTGGTTCATATATAAGCTAATTTTTTTTTACTTTTTCCTCACCTTTACTATTTCACTTTCTCTCTAAAAGCTTTTGAAGTTAATCTCTTTTAGGTTTGAGAGTGAGTTATTTCTGCAGCGAAGCTCTGCCAACAAGAAAGTTAATTTAATAATTTTGCATATTATTTAATTTGTTATATTATTGAATTAGAAAATTGTTAAGGTCATATGAAATTGTTTACGACTGTTACATAGAACTATTTTACGGTTTAGGGTTTAGTTTAGTTTCATAGAAAACTGTCAAGTTTTAGTGTTTAGTTTAGTTTAGTAGAAAATGGTTAGGTTTTAGGATTTAGGGTTTAGTTTAGTTTAGTTGTTAAATTATAATTATTTTACTAAAGTTATTTAGTTCAATTTAGGGTTTAGTTTAGTTTAGTTTCATATAAAATTGTTAGTTTTTAGGGTTTAGTTTAGTTTCGTAGAAAACTATTAGGTATTAGGTATTAGGGTTTAGGATTTATGGTTGAGTTTAGTTTAGTTTAGTTGTTAAATTATAATTATTTTACTAAAGTTATTTAGTTCAGTTTAGGGTTTAGATTTTAAATATAATTTTGAATTATTTAGGATATTTATTTGTAATGTAATTTAATTTGAAGGTATTAAATTATTAATTATAATATTGATTTATTTATATTAAGATAGTCATAGATGGCTGATTCATCATCTTCTGCTTCTTCACGGTCTGCATCCGATCATGAGGGTGAGGGTGTAATACCTTGAATTTTAAGCACATAACTAAGCCTAGATTAAGCTCATGATTAAGGAAAATAAGTATGCTTGAGAGTATTAGAGAAAAGGAGTGAAAAGACATGGGAAAGGATTGTTCTGGCATATGGCGCGACCCACTTGGGGTGCGGCGCGACACGCGCCATATGTGTAAAATAGGGTAGATGGCTCTGCCATGCCACGCGAGTCACTTGAGTTTTCACGCGAGTCGCGTGGAAGGCCCGAACGAATGGCGCGAGTCGCGTGGGTAAATGGCGCGAGTCGCTTGGTGCTTTCGGGCAGGCCTATATATATAAGGTCATTTGGACGAAAATGGAGAGGAAGAAAGAGAGAGGGAAGCCATTGATGAGCGTTTGAGCTT
>PYAF01001581.1:68994-80682 GCA_007407185.1 Glycine tomentella | reverse complement strand
TTACTTCTCAGTGGTAATTCCTTAAATTTAATTTACTGTTGTTTAATTTTCATTCTCAATCCACATAATCATCCAAACTATTTTTGCGTATTTTTCTGTTCTTGTTCAATTATAATCTTTACAATTATTGCGAAATCTTTCCAATCCCTGTGGAGACGATACTTTACTTACTCTTTATTACTTGTTAAACGATCGGTGCTTGCCGTATAAACGTATTTGCGTAATCTTACACAACATCCAACAAGTTATGTTTTTGAGCTATAAATTTCTTGGGGCTGAGTTATATGATTGAGTAAAAAGATTTCTTGGTTTTGAAAGTGATAAAGTTCCTGAACTCTGATTTGAATTAATTTTAAAATACCAAGGTATTAACCAATTCACCCCCTCTTGGTGTTGTGAGTATTCTTATTATTTTCAATCGATACCCCATAATTGTCGGGTCAGGCAAGTTCGATTACTAGGCTGTTACCATCAATGACGATGAGGATATTGACGGCATATTCAATGTCTATCACTGACATCAATGCTTGAGTTTCTTTGAGTTGCTTGCTAGTACAATACGAACATCAACCTTTTTCTACCACTAATCCATCACCACAAATTCAGCAAACACAACATACTGACTACCATACTCAAAGCCAACATGAAGGCCCATCTTCTCATAGCCCAAACCCATGCATGCCTACAAATGATTGTTAGATCCCCCATTTTGAACTCGATGAATTTGGTGCACACATTATCTCATACACACAACTGCTTAGTGGATCAGCAGATGACTTTGTGACGACTCCCCAACTTTTGCACCTAAATGAGCCCCCGTCCTAAATGCCCAACCAACTACTCAAATTCATGTTGCTCAATCTCAAAGAGACAAAATGTCACACGACTATCATAGTGAAAATGGGTTACCAGATGAAGTAGTTGGTGACTTTAGTGACAATGAAGACGAAATTAGAGCCATCAATGATGACAACAACATCAACCACAATGATGATAATGACATGCCATTTATTTTCAACCAACAACTGAAAATGTCTATCGTCCATATCCAAATTCCGCTGATGTTGGTCACAACCAAGTGGCTGAGAACCCCGACTATAGGCATTTTTTAGACCAACCACAACAATTAGAATCACATGATGGCTATCTATATGTTGGTCAACAATTTTGTCAGTTGAAGGACCTCAAACACTTGATAAAATGTGGCACATTAAGAAACATGTCACGTTCAAACAAAAGAGGTGTGTGAAGGATACATGGGTCTTGTCTTGTCGAGCTGAGGAGTGCCAATGGAAACTTAGAGAGTTAGAACGCAAAAATTTACAACTTTGGGCAATTAGAATGATTGAAGGGCCTCACACATGCGTCATGCCCACCATTTCACAAGATCACAATAAGATGGATTCAAAACTCATAGGCAAAAATATCCTTGCAATGGTAGAAGAAAATGAGCAACTAACCATTCCAACATTCATCGCATTCATTAGACAAGAATTCAGCTACACCATTACATATCGAAAAACATGGAAAGCAAAACAATGGGTCCTCAAAAAGGTATATGGTAATTGGGAAGAGTCATACAACCTACTTCCTAAATATCTACAAGCATTCCAACTATTCGTCCTTGGATTAATTGTCAAAATTGAACCAAAACCTACACTGGACGAGTCGGACCAACAAATTCCAAACAAGGTCATATTCCATCGACTTTTTTGGTCATTCAAGGCATGTGTTGATGCGTTTAAATTCTGTAAACCCATGGTGCAAATTGATGGAACATGGCTTTATGGACAATACAAAGGGACACTATTAATTGTAGTTGCACAAGATGGGGAAAACAATATATTTCCATTAGCATTTGGCATTGTTGAGGGTGAGACGACAGATGATTGACACTTTTTTTTTGCAAAACATTAGAACCCACGTCACACCACAACATGGTATATGCCTAATCTCCGATAGACATCAGTCAATCAAAAGTGCATATAGATGACCAGATAGTGGGTGGACAATAGAAAACTCGTCGCATGTGTTCTGTGTTCGACACATTGGGAAAAATTACAAAAAACAATTTAACAGTGACGCCGAAAGGAAAAACCTCTTCAGTATGGGTAAGATATTTTTAAAATTTTTATTTCACATTATTTTTTAATGTAATTGACAATCATATTTACATTTTTTTTCAAACAAAAGGGTATGCCATGACCCAACCAGAGTTCTTTTGTCATTATTGCCAGTTACAAGAAGACAACCCACTAGGCACTGCGTGGCTTGATCAAATTCCAAGGGAGCAATGGACTTTGACATGGGATGATGGAAAACGGTGGGGACACATGACCACTAACTAATTTGGCAGAGTCAGTGAACTCGGTTCTAAAAAAATCAGAAATTTTTCAATCATTGCCTTAGTCAAAGCCACGTATGAGAAGTTGAACAAATATTTTGTTGATCGTGGGACTCAAGCTGATGCAATGATTGCCTCCATACAAGTTTACACACTCATTGCGCACAACTTCATCAATGAAGAAGAAACTAAGTCTAACACTCAATTCGTTCAACAATTTGATCGCCAAAGATTTGAGTTTCAAGTTGAGGAAAAAGTGAATTCGAGAGAGAGACATCGCATGGGAAAATTCACTGTGAGGCTGGATCAAAGAACATGTGATTGTGTGAAGCCTCAAAAGCTACACATGCCATGTGCACATGTCAATGCTGCATATAAGCACATCAATATAGATTACTTGCAATATGTACATCCGGTGTACACATTGGACTACGTGTCGAGTATGTACAAAGTCCCGTTAGAAGGCATGCATCATCACAATTATTGGCCACCATATGAAGGACCACAATTATGTGCCAATCCATCCAAGAAGAGAAATAGAAAAGGTCGACCAATATCAACAAGAATATAGACTATTATGGATGATAGAGAAAGACGTCAACCAAAACATTGCTCAATCTGCAGACTAGTAAGCCATTCAAAAAATAGATGTCCTCATCGTCCTGGAAGTTCTAGTCAAGCAACTTAATCTTCTATCTTTGTTTACTATTTATGTTATAAAGTTATATGCTTTAATTTAATCTTCATTTTAGGGATTTTGTCAATTTCTTATCTTCTTTAATATATTATTTTCATTTTTTTGCTAATATATTTTTAAATAAGTCATCAATAGTTAAAATAAATTATCTTATACCATTTTTTTTATCTCAGACTTTATTTATATTATAATTTCATAAAAAAATATTTAGATATTAAAATATTAATTATCAAAATTAAATTATTATTATGTGCAAGTACACATGTTAAAATATTACTTAGAATTAATTTTTCTCTATGTACATTCTTTATTTTGTATTATTTTTGAATAAAATTATTTATTTTTATTATTTTATTATCTTAAAAAAAAGTGAATAATTCGGGATGTAGGGACCCGAATTCATAACTGGGTTTTGATTTTTTTTTTAAGAAACACAATGTAAATTCGGGTCCTCCCAACCTGAATTTACACTGTAAATAGTAAACATGTACCTATTGGTAAATAAAAATGCAACATGTTTTGGTATATATATATATATATATATATATTCTGTATCTTTTGGTGAAATACTCGAGAAGGGAGGTGCCAAGAGGTGGCGTGAAGAGGATCAGTGGTTTGATCTTCGAAGAAACCAAAGGGGTTCTAAAGATATTCTTGGAGAACGTGATTCGCGATGCTGTGACCTACACAGAGCATGCTAGGAGAAGGATAGTTACTGCTATGGATGTTGTTTATGCTCTCAAGAGACAGGGAAGGACTCTCTATGGCTTTGGAGGCTAAAGAGTTGTTTTTCTTGTTGTCCTATGTGCTCATTATCTTGGATGCTGATGATGTTTAGGTTCATTTTGTAACATAGAATGCTTGTTCAGTGTAACACCCCGTAGGCCTCCGACGTGTTATCATTAATAATATCAGATTAGCGCATAAAACACAATTTACAAAACTTAGCGGAAGCACAAAATCGCTTTTCTTGATACATTATGTATGGAATCACAAATTCATCAGATAACACACACCAATCATATAACATGCCCCTGCTGATCCAGTTTCTTATATCAAACATCATAAAGACAGATAATCTAAGCAAACAGGCAGATAATCAAAAGTTCAACATAAATGCTCAGGGAAAGTCTCAGATACATATCATATAATAGTTCTGTACATATATACATCAGAGTCCACACCACACATCCCGTGGTGATACAAAAATATCAACCCTCCATGAGGGTATACAGAACTATACATCAAAATAAATCAAAAATAGAGCCTTCAAGCTCTCCACGCCGCTTCTCTGTCAAGCAGCCTAGTCTCTGCTGGGCCTCTTGCCCTGAGACTGGTCTTCTCTTCTAGCAAGGTCACCTGAAATCATAGAAAAACCCCACACGGGGTGAGATAACATATCTCAGTAAGCTCAGGGTCCCTGGGAACTCATTCCCACCCTTGCTCACAGATCCACAACACATACACAGGCAAACATATCACACATGGCCCACTAGCCTGGCACTCTGGCCTTATCATATCAAATCAACAACATAATATCATCACATGATAGGTGGCAGAGTTCCTCAATGCCTGACAGAGCTCCTCAACGTCAGTACCTGTCATAATGTGGCAGAGCTCCTCAATGCCACGGGCGGAGCTCCTCAACGCCCAGAATACACGGCGGAGCTCCTCAACGCCGGTATTTATCTATTGGCCAACAGATATCTCAATCACAGCATGCATATATCAAATGCAGATACATATAAATCAACATAACAATGCCATAGCCAATGCATGCAGTATGAATCATGACCAACACTCCCCAGGAGTGTGGTGTGCAACCAAAACGGGAATTCATTCTCAGAGAACACTGAACTTACCTGGAACAATATCACTCTGTGGTCTAGTCCCTGCTCTGTGGCTCCCGCCACCAATAATCTCAGATTCAACGCCTATACAAGGCATATACAGTTTCATGTCAATATCCAGACCACAGGCATCAATCACATATCAAACATATCAAAATTCCCCTATCCTAAGGTTCAAATCAAGTCTAGCCCGTCATTAGGCTTCTCTCAGACCACACAAGGTCCACATAACTGCCTATCAATCAATTGAGTCCTCACAGACTCAATGTAGTCTCATGCTCAACTACCATTGAAATGGCCTCAGTCTCAACCAAGGCCCCATTCTATTAGCCTCTCAGGCTTATACAACCTACACAAGGCTCTGGCATATCAAATGACCAATACAAGTGACCATACACAGGTCACATAGGTAATACAGAGCCAAAACCAAAGTCATCAAAATCAAAAACTGAAAGCTAATCCTTCATCTATTGTAGGCTCTGAACAAATCTCTCAACAGGACCCTGGGCTAAATCTAGCCCCAGCACAAACGGGTCAACTATTCATGAAACCCCTCAGATTCAAAATTAAATGGAGAAACTTATGTTTCTTACCTCAGTGGCGACTCTAAAGGCCTCAGAACAGCTTCCTCAAGCCTCTGTGTCCTTTATACGCCGTGGGTCTTCGCCAATCTCAAGCCCTCTGAGCTTTTCCTCTGAGGTTCCACTTCTCACATAAAAGGGGTTTTCAAGAACAGATATTGAAGGATTATAGCTTTCCAAAGGGTTTCCCTATGATTAAAGGTCAAAGGATGGTGTTTTAACCAAGCTAAAAGGTCCTAGAAAGCTTGGAGCAAGCTCTAATAGAGGTTGGAGGCTGAGAGAAGAAGAATAAGCTGTTTTCCTCTCAAATTTCGCGTTTTTGACCTTAAATAGTGCCTCTGCCCGAGCTCTGGCGCCATCAGCGCCAGCTCCGGCGCCATCCGCGCCAGTATGTCTGTTAGTCTGGCGCTCTTAGCGCCACTCCCGCGCTCTCAGCGCCGGTTTTCAGAACCTGTGGCGCCCCCAGCGCCACTCTCGTGCCTCCAGCGCCAGCTTCCAGGGACTCTGGCGCTCTCAGCGTCGCATCTGGCGCCATCAGCGCCGGCTGGGAAATCTGGCGCTCCTGGCGCCAACTCTGGCGCCCTTGGCGTGGACCTCCAGAGATCCTGGCGCTCCCAGCGCCATTCTGGCGCCCCTGGCGCCACATTCCAGAGATCATGGCGCCAGTAGCGTGGATCTGGCGCTCCAGGCGCCACTTTCGAGTGGGTCTGGCGCCATTAGCGCCAGCCCTGGCGCCATCACCGCCACACCCTTAATCAGGGTTTTCTGATCTGAATCCCTGCGCTCTCGCGCGGGGTTAGGCGCCAAGAATGAGGGTTCTTACATTCAGTTTCATGTTCGATGTAAAATGTTGAACTATAATTGAAATTATATGGACTAATTTTTTGTTGGTGGAAATTATAGCTTGGAACTTTGGCTTCACATTGTTTGTTTGGTATTATGAAAATGCTTTGTAGTGAATTATGAAATGTTTTGACATGGAAAACTAATTTAGTAATTGAAATAAATGGTGTTTTGTATCATATTATTGAAAATTTGGTTATTGAAGGAGACAAAAGACTGGGAATAATCGTTGCATGTGTTGCTGATTACTATAGATTTTTGAAAAATATAATGAAGTTGTAGGCATTGTGTGTTTATTACAATCTGAGCAATATGAAATAAAGTGTCCTATTAAACTAAAGTTGGAGTAGTGGAGACAAATCTCCTCAAGTTTATTATAATATGATAGTTGGCTTGCAATATGACGAGTTTCTACTACTAATTTGTATTAAATTTCCCATTTTACGGTGTTACTTTTTGTAAATAAAATGTTATTGTTAACATCAGTTTTAGAAGAACTGATGTTAACATAGCGATTTTAACATCGATTATTTAAAAACCGATGTTGTCTAAGCACTCAATCCATCTGTTTTTAAGATAATCGATGTTAACAAGACGATTTTAACATCAATTATTTAAAAACCGATGTTGTCTAATAACTCACAACATCAGTTTTTAAAAAACCGATGTTATTCTTGTAATGAGTGACTACAGTCGTGTTGAAACCCTTGCTCACGGTCTCTCTCTCTTTCTATGCATTCCATTTTTCTCTTTCCTCTCTACTACCTTCGACGTCCCTCCATTGCCTCCGATAGACACTCGATTTTTCTCTGACGTCACTCACGATGGTTCGGTGCAGATTTGGTGTTGTGGATCTGGTGCCTTCAATCATGGTCTAAAGTGATACCAGTCAACTTTGGCTCACGCCTCAGACGACGAAGCTTGCTCTGGACTCTCACTCACCTGAACAGATCCTTCTTCTTCCTTATTGCAAAATTTGTTACTTCAAAACCTTATTGCGGGTGTGGTTTTTGATTTGTGGTGCGTTTCTGATTCGCCTTAACCTAAACCCCGATTTCTCATTAATTTTCTTTTTATGTATTTTTCACATCTAATCATCTTTGTTTGAATTTTTGGTTGCTGACTGGAGGGTTTGGAGGGGTGCCCCACACCGAGACCGGTGTGGAGAGGTCTTTACGTCGGAGCAACTCCGTTTGGGTCGGGTCAAGATCTGACCTGTTAAGGTTGTAGAGGGCTGAGTTGGAGCTTCGTGGTGAGTGAATTGACTTGAGCTGATTCGCGGGCGAGTCGGGAGAGAACTATGGTTTTGTAGTTGGGGTGTTGTTCGTTGAGAAGGATCTCTCTTGGGTGGAGTTGAAGAGAGAAAGAAGAAGATGGTGAAGTTGGAATTTCTGATTCTGATGATTGTTCTTATAGAAGTGGTGGGTTGAAGGAGAGGATTTAGTGGGCTTTGTGTAAAGACCCGTCTCGTCACTATGATATCACTAACTCAAAACTTGTAATTTTAAATTTTAATGAAGACTCCATTAATTTGATTATGAAAATGAGAGAATTTTTCGCGATAATACCCTTATCAAACAACGTACAAATACATAAATAAATACATATGTATGTATATTTTAAACCATTACGTATCATTCACATACCAGGACATAATTTAGCTTTTAATGTATATATATATATATAAGCTTGGGGTTTACATGCCCAATTAAAGAGAATCATGGAATCAACTAAGAAAGAATTAATAACAAAACTCAATTGTATCCCAAAATGAATTCTAATGTTATCACGTTGGATTTGCGGCTCCAACAAAAGGATCTCCCTTCAATGTCACCTATTGCTGCTCATCTTCTCCCACGAACGAAAGTTTGCGATCATCATAGATACCAACCACACGGTATAAAATTGCAAGGGTGAGTGTATTATACAAAATCAACAAGTTCCAGATAACAATAATTAGAAAGAAAGCAACAATAACAATCACAATCATTCTTAGTAATCAATCAGTTCAATACACACTCCAGGGATATCCAGTCATGCTTAAAAGACCTAAACCCTTCCACCCAAGGATATCCAGTCATGCACTCCAGGTGTATCCACAACATACAATGACATTGTCAACATCAACATTATCTCTCATCAATGTCATTATCAACATCAACATCATTTCATCTCAATGTCATTAACAACATAAACATCATTTTATTGCAATATCATAATCATAATCATCAATATCATCTCATTTCAACATCATCAACCACATCAACATTTTCTCATTTTGACATCATCAACCACATCAACAATATCTCATTTCAATATCGTCAACCACATCAACATTATCTCATTTCAATATCATCAACCACATCAACATTATCTCATGCATTCACAATCCATATTATCACGAGACTGGTATTTTAGGAAAATTCTAAATTAAAGAGGAGGACTACAATATATAAAATACACTCTTATGCCCATTTAGAAAAATTTAATAAAGAATTAAATAGGAAAACATATTATAAAATTTTGGGCAGAGTCTCCTCTGTAATTAAGACTTTTCCCAAAAATCCAATCATTACAACAACAACACCATTCATAGTTTTATCCATCAATAACAAATTCATTGCATCCCATTAGTTAGAAAAACACAGTTTTTCTTAAAAACGAGCACACACAGGAACAAACATACATCAATAATAAATATATCACATGCCATTAGTTTAAACATAGTTTTTCTTGAAAATCAACATACAACAATGACATGCATACATCTCTATGATTGGGTTCCTTGACCCCCAACTATGGTATAAAAAACTGTAACCAAATAATAAACTCCCCTTACCTATCTATCTCCCTCTGAAAGCTCCTAATAGCGTCGTTTTGAGATCTCTCAAGTTCACGTGCTTTGGTCCAAATGTAGAGCTCTATATACCAAATCGAAGATAATTTAGTATAGATTTCAAAGACAAGGTTAACATTAACATTCGAGATCAAATACCCACTCAAATTTAAAAAGGGGCTAAAATGGTGTTTTGGGAGTCCACATCAAAGGGCATCATTTTTGAAATTCTGATCACACCAATGCGACCAGGGCTCCACAAAGGTCACAAAAATGACATCAATATAGGATTGGAGGCTCCGTTCTCTACTGAATCCTCAAGTTGAGTTTTGAAGATTCCACTTCGATTAAAATGTTCCTCTCTGTGCGGTGGTTCAACAGCAAGAAACAACGGCCCGTGGCTGTCATCGGTGGCCGTGGCTGGTGGAGGAGGAGAGGGAGGGATTGGGTGGCTGTTTTGCAAAAGAAGAAGGCCATTTTTTCGAGTTTTGGTTCTGTTTTGCAAATTTATAACTGCCTTTACTTGTCCAAGTGAATTTTGGCAGACATTTTGTCTCACCTGGGCGAGCTGACCCAATTTTGAAATTTCACTGCTACTGTGAAAAATTAATATCTCATGCTTCATAATTTATTGTGAAAATCCTAACGGTCAAACTTTTCCTATGTAGGTCAGGAACCCACCTTTAAAATTGGAAGCCGATCCAACAGTTACCTAATCCATACTTGTGATTTTACCAAAATAGGTTTTTGGTCAAACTCGGAATCACTCAATTACCACCTAGCTCACACAAACTCCACATAACTTAACATCTACACCATGCAATTGCACATGGATAATTCACATAACATTTCAAATAATATAAAATAATCAAATAGCACAAGAAATACATCAAACACTTATTTTCAGTTTATCGAAATTTCAGGGTGTTACAACTCGCCCACCCTTTTAGAAATTTTGTCCCGAAATTTATCTAATTCAAACAAGGTTGGATAGACTTCTCGCATCTGATTTTCTAGTTCCCATGTTGCATTTTCTCCCGATGTACCTCCCCAGATCACCTTGACCAACAAAATCTCTTTCCCTCTTAAGTGCTTTGTTCGTCAATCCTCGATTCTAAAAGGTGATGTTTCATATCTTAAGTTTTCCTTTACTTGAGCATCATCTAATTTGACCACATGAGAAGGATCATGGATATATTTAAGAAGTTGAGACGCATGAAAGACATTGTGGAGGATAGAAAGGGACGGAGGTAATGCAATTTGATATGCCATAGGGCCGACTCTTTTGAGAATTTGGAAGGGACCAATAAAATGAGGTATGAGTTTTTGGGATTTCAATGCTCGACCAACCCTAGTCCACGGAGTGACTCTCAAGAATACATGATCACCAGCCTCGAATTCTAGGTCTTTCCTCCTCTTGTCCTGATAACTCTTCTACCTACTCTGAGCAGTTCTCATTCTCTCTTGGATCAACTTGACCTTCTCAGTGGTTTGTTGTACCACTTCAGGTCCTAGAGTGAGGTTCTCACCGGGTTCTAGCCAACACAAGGGTATCCTACACCTCCTACCATACAGAGCTTCGTAGGGAGCCATGCCAATGGTAGAATGAAAACTATTGTTATAGGTAAACTCTATCAATGACAGAAAACTCTCACAACTGCCTTTTTGTTCTAAAACACACACCCTTAAAAGGTCCTCTAGAGACTGAATGGTCTGTTTAGTCTGATCATCGATTTGGGGGTGATAGGCTGAACTTAGCCTAGGCTTGGTTCTCAATGCTTTGTTCAAACTCTCCCAAAATCTAGAGGTGAATCTAGTATCTCTATCAAATACTATGCTAGATGGCACACCATGTAATTTGACAATCTCACTAATATACAGGGAGGTCAACTTTTCTAAGGAAAACCTGATATTGATGGGAATAAAGTGAGCATATTTGGTTAATCTGTCAACAATAACCCAGATAGAATCTAAACCTCTAGGGGTTCTAGGTAATCCTACCACAAAATCCATGGAAATACTTTCCCACTTCCACTGGGGTATTTCTAAGGGTTGCAATTTACCTGAGGGTCTCTGATGTTCTATCTTAGCCTTTTGACAGACTAAACAGGCATACACATACTCACTAACCTCTCTCTTTATGTTTGGCCACCAAAACATTGTCTTGAGACCCTGATACATCTTGGTAGCACCAGGGTGTATACTCAAGTTGCTCCTATGTCCTTCCTCCAAGATCATCTTCCTAAGCTCAGGTACATTGGGGGCACAGATTCTATCTTGAAGTCTCAGGACTCCATCTGATCCCACATTGAAACTACTATCTTTCCCTAACGCTATGTGATAAACACGTTGTCGACACGCACCAAAACAATTTTACTAAGCTAATTCTGTAGCACAGAGCTAACCTAGGTCGACTCAGAGACACGATCAATATGGTTCTAGCTTCGATTTAATGGTAACAGTAAGGGGGGAATTTTAACAAACAGTTTGTATGCGTAAGTAAACTTGCAAAAACGTAAACTAAAATTAAAGAGCAA
>PYAF01001581.1:36924-68894 GCA_007407185.1 Glycine tomentella | reverse complement strand
GAAATGGGCCACAAACAAGCCCAACAATCTAATTATTTGCTAATTACAATCATGAAAGTCAAATTCGCAGCCCAAAATTACAAGTGCAGAGGCGTTAACTTCAAAGCTAAAAATGACCCTCTAAATGACAGAATTGGCCTCGGGCTATTTGTATCAAACTTGTAGATCTTTTCGTTATCTTTCCAGGGACTCCTAGAACGCTCCATTTGGAGATCGTTAGCTCCCTATAGGTCCTGCACAAGTTAGATACGTTAAGTGAGCAAAAATCCAAAAATACGCAACAATTAGTAATTAAGCCCACTTACTTGCCTAGGCCCAAAAACTGAATTAGAATAGGAAAATAAGGGTCAAAGAGATCAGACTTCTGGCCCTCTCTGATCTCTCCTAGCAACTCACTAGTAATTGTCAAAGCTCTTAGTCTCACACTGTTAGGGGTAACCTCACACACAAGGCTAAGGTCTCTAAATTGTTCTAAGTGATCCAACTCCCTAACCATCAAGGCAGATACATGTAGGGACTTTCTACTCAATGCATCAGCCACTACATTGGCTTTGCCAAGATGATAGCTAAGCTCAAAATCATAGTCCTTAAGAAATTCTAACCATCTCTGACACATGTTTAGCTCTTTTTGACTAAACAGATACTTAAGGCTTTTATGATCACTAAACACTTTAAACTTAGAGCCAAACAGGTAGTGCCTCAATATTTTAAGAGCAAAAACTACAACAACTAACTCCAGATCATGGGTAGGATAATTCCTCTCATTCATCTTGAGTTGTCTAGAAGCATAGGCCACTACTTGGCCATTTTACATTAAGACTCCTCCCAAACCCATCTTTGATGCATTACAATACCTCAAAGGGTTCTCTTAGGTTAGGCAAAACTAACACAGGCGTTGTCATTAGTTTTTCCTTAAGGGTTTGGAAACTATGCTCACACTGGGCATCCTACACAAAAACTTGACCCTTACAGGCCAGCTTGGTCAAAGGCAAGGCTAACTTGGAGAAACCTTCTATGAATCTCCGGTAGTATCTCGCTAAACCTAGAAAACTTCTAATCTCAAACATCGACTTAGGACTCTCCCACTTAAGAACAACTTCTACCTTATAATGATCTACAACTATACTACCATGGGATATCACATGTCCTAAGAGCCAAAACTCACACTTTGACAACTTAGCATAAAGTTGTCGATCCTTAAGGGTTTGCAGCACCATCTTTAAGTGCTCCTCATGCTCCTCTCTAGTCTTAGAGTATACCAAAATATCATCTATGTATACTATGACAAAACTATTGAGATAGAGGTGAAAAATTCTATTCATGTTATCCATAAACACACCAGGGCATTAATAACACCGAAGGGCATAACTAAATACTCTTAATGACCATAACGGGTCCTAAAGGCAGTCTTCGGAATATCCTCAGACTTCACTCGGGTCTAATGGTAACTTGACCTAAGGTCTATCTTGCTATATACATAAGCTCCTACCATCTGGTTCCTAAGGTCATCTATAGAAACCTTGGTCTCTACTTCCAGGTTGGACAAGATCATGTTTACTTGTGCATCTTCTTTTCTTTTAAAGATGTCACAATTTGGTTGACAGAGATAAACATCCCATTCTTACTCACTTTAGAATCACCAAACACCACAGTTTTATCAAAACAGTTTAACAAAACATGGTTGGAAGACAACCAGTCCATACCTAGAATAACATCAATTTGGCTGAGAGGCCAACAATCAGATCAATAAAGATTTTCCTACCAAAAATCTCTACATGACAATTCAAACACACATCAGAAGTTAAAACAAAACCACTAGTTGGGGTTTCTACCACAAGATAATCACACAAAGAAGATACAAAAAGCTTAAGTTTCTCCACACACAAGCAAGATGTAAACGAAAGGGCTGCACCAGAATAGAAAAGCACAATTAATGGAATCCCATATCTTCCACATGTTAACTAGCAGTGGGAAATGACAAACACCTTGATAATTCACAACTTGCTTCACCTCAGGTCGCAAGCCATTTAGAAACTTCACACATTTTGAGTTTTCACCATTTCTTCCTTGTTTCTAACATCTTCAGGAAAGTATTTCTCCATAAATACCCTCTTGAAGGTTCCCTAGGTCACATCTTGACCTTCAGCCTCAAAGCTTGGAGAGCATAAGCTATTGCACAGTCATTCCTACCATCCATCACTCCTTGCGCACACCAAGAAGTGAGAACATGGAAGGGATACACACGAGAAATGAATAAAGAAATTTTATACCTATCTCAAGTCCCTACTCACTTACTCTTAAGAGTTGATGCCTCAAGAAATCACTCATCTACAACAGTTCTCTCTTGAGACATTAACACTCATTCTTCACTCTTTGTACTTCATGAATTATCTAGATGGCCAGTTTGATAACTCATGACAAGGCATTGGAACTCATGGTATAACAGACATCAGGAATACAAACATGTTAGGGCCACACAACAAATCTCCATAACCCATGCAAAACAACAATGTGCGTAAGTCTTAAACACGAATAGCCCAACCAACTACCAAAATAGTCAAATACTCAAACATCAAACATTCAACAAGCAAACACAAAATGCACAGAGAAACATAGCAAACTCACAATTCACCGGTTGAAAAGGTTCGACCTGCTCTGATACCACTAATGTAACGACCCGCCTCTTCGCTATGATATCACTAACTCTAAACGTGTAATTTCAAATTTTAATGAAGACTCCATTAATTTGATTATGAAAATGAGAGTGAATTTTTCACAATAATACCCTTATCAAATAACATACAAATACATAAATAAATACATATTTATGTATATTTTAAACCATTACATATCATTCACATAACAGGACATAATTTAGCTTTTAATATATATAAGCTTGGGGTTTACATGCCCAATTAAATAGAATCAAGGAATCAACTAAGAAAGAATTAATAACAAAACTCAACTGTCTACCAAAATGAATTCCAACGTTACCACGTTGGCTTGGGCGGCTCTAACAAAAGGATCTCCCTCTAATATCACCAATTGCTGCTCATTTGCTCCTACGAACGAAAGTTCACGATCATCATAGGTACCAACCACACTGTAACAAATTACAAGGATGAGTTTATTATACAAAATCAACAAGTTCCAGATAACAATAATCAGAAAGAAAGCAACAATAACAACCACAATCATTCTCAATAATCTATTAGTTCAATACACACTCAACAAACTAGTCATCCACACTTTCCACCATTCAAATAAATTATGCTCAAAATGATACATGCACCTGACTCAACTCTTAGAATGCAATGTGGTACCATCCTAATGGAAATAGCCTCTCTTAGGCAAATGATGCAGTAGCTCGTTGAGGTCACCCTGTTGTGCACAGGTCGCCCTCCCCCATGGTGATCAGCCCTGAGTCTCAAGGGAGCTCCAAACAGAGTGATATGCCCCCAAGTACCCCCGGTACTTACTGCCACCATTATATTTCCATCAATGCAATTATGAAGTATGAAACATGGCCACCATTAATGCACTGGCCGTGGAAAGGGACCAAAATTTTAAACAATCCCTTTTTCTCTCTTGGGATGCTTTAAATTATTAAACCCTTCCTCGTAAGGATATCCAATAAGTCATGCACCCCCATGTACATACACAACATACAACCATGGGCTCATCAATGCACTGACCATGGATAAGGACCAAAATTTTAAACAATCCCTTTTTCTCTCTAGGGATGCTTAAAATTCATAAACCCTTTCCTGCAAGGATATCCAGTCATGCACCCCCAGGTGTATCCACAACATACATTGACATTGTCAACATCAACAGTATCTCCTCTGTAATTAAGACTTTTCCCAAAATTCTAATCATTACAACAACAACATCATTCACAGTTTTATCCATCAATAACAAATTCATCGCATCCCATTAGTTAAAAAACACAATTTTTTCTTGAAAACGAGCACACAACAGGAACAAACATACATTAATAATAAATATATAGTTTAAAATATAGTTTTTCTTGAAAATTAGCACACAGCAGGACATGAATACATCTCCATAATTGGGTTCCCTGACCCCCAACTATGGTATCAAAAATTGTAACCAAATAATAAACTCCCTTACCTATCTATCTCCCTCTGAAAGCTCCTAATAGTGTCGTTTTGAGATCTCTTAAGTGCACGTGCTTTGGTCCAAATGCGGAGCTCTATATACCAAATCGAAGATAATTTAGTATATATTTCAAAGACAAGGTTAACATTAACATTCAGGGTCAAATACCCACTCAAATTTAAAAAGGGGCTAAAATGGTGTTTTGGGAGTCCATATCAAAATGACATCATTTTGAAATTCCGATCATACCAATGCGACCGAGGCTCAAAGAAGGTCACAAAAATGACATCAATGTTATAAAAAGGAAACTTTTACAACGTCTCATTTTAAAAGGTTTCTCAAAAGAAGTATAAAACCCCCAATAATGGTATCCAAATCACAAGAGATATCAAGAGAGGCTTCAAACTAGCTAGGAGAAGACAAGGAAACGATGACTACCTCGAAGAAACCAAGAAAGGAGGATTGGAGGCTCCATTCTCTACCAAATCCTCGAGTTGAGTTTTGAAGATTCTATTCTGATTAAAGTGTTCCTCTCTGTGTGGTCGTTCAACAGCAAGAAACGGTGGTTCGCGACGGTCATCGGTGGTCGTGGTTCGTGGAGGAGGAGAGGGAGGGGTTGGGTGTCTATTTTGGGGAAGAAGAAGGCCATTTTTTCGAGTTTCGATACTGTTGTGCGAATTTATAATCGCCTTTACTCGTCCAGGCGAATTTGGGCAGGCATTTTGGCTCGCCTAGGCGAGCTGACCCAATTTTGAAATTTCACTACTGCTGTGAAAAATTAATATCTCAAGCTTCAGAAGTATTTCGCAAATCCTAACGGTTAAACCTTGCATATGTGGGTTAGGAACTCACCTTTAAAATTTGAAGGCGATCCAAACAGTTAACAAATCTAGAATTGTGATTTTACCAAAACAGGTTTTGGGTCAAACTCAGAATCACTCAATTACAATGCAACTCAAACAAACTCCACATAACTTGACATCTACAACAAGAAATTGCACATGGATAATTCAGATAACATTTCAACTAATATAAACTAATCAAATAATCAAATAAAAATAATACATCAAACACTTATTTTTAGTTTATCCATATTTCAGGGTGTCACACTTGGTGGAGAGAAGAAGAGACATCGAGAACATTGGTGTTCGGAGTTATGATGGTGCGAGAGAAGGTGTGAGAGAGGGTTGTAAAGATGATGCAAAGTGAGAGTAGCAATAGGAAGTTCAGAACCACCCATTTTAGTATTAAAAATGGATGACTGTGATTCAGACTGCATGGTGTTTGCCAGGAGAATCCACTAGCTCCATTGATTGGGAAGCTAGGACTACCTCTTTACCGTACTAGTGAGGATAATTATGTCCTTCATGACCATGATTTGGAAAGGTAAAAGTATTTACTTTTTGATATTAAATGATATTAGTTATCTATTTCTATTGTACTTCCATAATTGATTGGTGACTGTAGTGTATGCTTCAATTTATCCTTGCTTATACCGAAGGGTATATATTATTAGATAGAAGTTTTTCTAATAGAAATTCATCAACTTCTTGAAGCTATGCCTTTTTTGATATGGATGGGAATCAAGTTCCCCAAGAGTTGGTAAAACAAAGTGGTAAAATATTTGGAGCGATTTTAGAAAAGGCGACTAATTTAATATTTTTAGTTATTTGGTTTATCTAATATATTGAATTTTCATAATAGAAAAGACAAAGGTTCAGGCATACATTGTTTTTCTGATTGATTCTATTATGAACAAAACCTCTAAAGTTCACCTTGCTTTAATGCAGACAAATAATGTACAAGAGGAATTCAGTGAAGACAAATAATGAAGTGAATGGACAACTTTTTCTTTTTTCTTATATATACTTATAATTGAATACAATGTTGATTGTAAAGTTTCAAATTCATAGTTATCCCCTATAGGTTTTAGTTTGAGATTAAATGCTAATTTGTGCCACCATATTAGATGTAAAGGATGCAGTATGAGATATACAAGTGGCTTCATACGGTGATCCTAGTCACATTATGTTGTTACTTTATTTTTAATTACTACATGCATCCATCAACATTTTTCGTGTATAACTTATTCTTCTATTCTGCATACAGGAAGTATTACTCCTTGGTGGTCATGGTCTTATGGATGCAACTACTTTCTTAATCTCCACAAGGCTACGGGTCATCCTGTCCTTGCTTTCATGCCTACTAGGCAGCTCGCCAAAGACATTTACAAAATGTCTAAGGAAGCAGCTGCTAAATTTTGTTGGATTCAGGGGAAGCTACTTAAAGAATGCGAAGGAATTGTGATTCAAGCATTAGTTTTGAGCTTTCAACATGCAATGGATGCCTTGAAGATTAATTAGTGTGAAATGTGTAAGAGAAAAGCAATTCTGGTGATCCAAGCGCATTGCATTCATATTATTCTATAATTCAATCAATTGGGTTCATAAAAATCACAAGGCTTTAGTAAATTGATTAAGTTTTTGATTTGATTCAAAGGTTTTTGGAAAAATACAGTTCCTACTGGTTTAATCGATTACCTTAATGACTTAATCGATTATTTTGTTCTTAGTCTATTCTGGAAAAGCTTTCAAGAACAATGTAATCGATTACCTATCGGAATAATCGATTATTTGACCTTTGTTTTTATATAAACTACCTTGTTGAACACTTTAATTGATTATTAATGGGTAGTAATCGATTACATAGCCATATATGATTTTAAGTCATGCTGGAATAATCGATTACCAAAGTATTGTAATCGATTACACAGGCTTAATTGGAAAAGTCGTCTTCCTGCTTTAATCGATTACCAAATTTCGTAATCGATTACACTATATGTAAATGTTTACAAGACTTGAGGGTTTAATCGATTACCACATGTAGTAATCGATTACATAGTTCATTCAGTTTTTTAAAGACTCATGCTTTAATCGATTACCAAAGTTTGTAATCAATTACTTAGTGCATTTTGATATTTTGAAGCTTTCTGTCTTAATTGATTATACGATGGAATAATCGATTATTTTGCTCGTTTCTCATGCCCAAAAACTATGTTGAACACTTTAATCGATTACAAGGGTTATTTAATCGATTACATGAGCGTTTTAATCGATTATTAGGCACGTTTAATCGATTACAAGTAGTTACAAAAGTTTGTTATAAATAGGACTAAGGCTCAACTGCTATTCTAACTTTGTGGAACATTACCCATACATACTTTCTGAGTTTAAACAGTCTTGTGAGCATTCTTAAGTGTTTTCTAAAGGTTTAATTGGTTCTTGCTCCTTTGTGCCTTGATCATGGGTGTTTAACTCATTCTTGGAGCTTGAAACCTTTTCAAGATTAAGGAAAGCTGTGCTAATTGATTTGCAATCATTCAACCTGATCTGGTAACTTCATTTTGCATTGCATCATTGCATCATCAGGTTGTTTCTCTCCTTAATCTGGTTGTAATTTTTGTTTTGTATTTTCTTTGTGATTTGGCTATTGTAATTGGGTTCTTGCTTGAAACTAGGGAAGGGGTTCTCTAGGTGGAAGAACTGAGTAGTGTTCTTAGGTTCTTGTCTCTTAGAATCTAATAGGGTTTTAGATTTCTGTTCTTTATCTAGGATTGATAAAGGGAGACATTGTAATTGATTGTAAGAACTTAAAATTATAATAGTGGAACTCTAACCTAGTGTTGGTTGGAAGAAAACTGGATGTAGCTTCTAGTGTTGAAGTGAACCAGTATAAATCTGTTTGTGTTTTGATTCTCTTTCCCTTAACTCACTATATTCATTGTGTTCTTAATTATTTGCTTGACCAACAAAGTCAGTTTTGATTCATTGAATTCCTTGGGGCTGAGCTACTTGATTGAATAAGGTTTCTTGGTTTTGAAAAGTGATAAAGATCCTAGGAACTCTGATTTTGATTAAAGAAATTTTAATTTACCAAGGTTCAACCAATTCACCCCCCCCTCTTGGTTAAGTGTGAGATATTCATATTCTTTACAGAAGGTACCCAATTGTAGTTGGGTCCATAGGAGTTAGCTATTTTCTTTTTCTTTGGCACAAAGAATCTCTTAGCATAGCATCTATTAGATGTGTGACCTTTCTTCATACAATAATTACAAGTTACAGCTCTTGATGATCTTTCAAAATGAGTCATGTGATTGAACTTTGTTTTTGAAATAGCTTTTTGATAGTTCTGTTTAGGAGGCATAAACTTGTTTTTTCCAAATGATTTTGATTCATGTTTGTAACCCAATTGAGAAGTATCTCCAGGATACTTTTGCACACATAGCATTTCAGCTAAATTGCATTTTCCTTTATAAAGCCTTTTCAAAAGATCAACCAAGTAATTGTTTTCTGAAAGTACTAACATATGTCTTTCACCTTGACTCTTTTTGAACTCATCAAACTCTTCTTGCAAAGCTTTGTAAATGTCAACATTTGATGAAGAAGAAGCACATACACATCCATTCATTTTGTAGCTTGAAACAAGTTTTTCATTTTCTTCTTTCAAGCTACAAATTTTAGTTTGCATTTTAGCAAGTTTTGTGACATGCCATCTAAGATATCCTTTTAGCTTATTATTGGATTTTGCAAGCTTTTGAACTTCTTCATGCATTTCATGGAAAGCATCATCAACTTGATCAAATTCAGAATTTTCCTCAGTTTTAACACTTGAGAATTCTCCATCTTCACTTATTGTGGAGGTGAAACAAACATTTGCTTCTTCATTCTCACTTGATGATTCAGAAGTTGTTGACTCATTGTCTTCCCATGCTATATAGGCTTTCTTAGGCTTTCCTTCTTTCTTTGTCTTCTTTTCACCTTGTTGATTTTTCAAGAAGATAGAGCATTCAGATTTAATGTGGCCAGGCTTACCACATTCAAAGCAAGTGAAGTTTGTGTTGTTTTTGTTGTTGTCACTCTTTGTTGTTGTTGTTGTTGAACTTTATGAACCTTCTGTTCTTGTTTCTTCTCATGAATTTGCTGAACTTTTTGACAATTAGATTCATGTTGTCATCATCATCTTTACTTGAATTTTCTTCCTTTTGCACTTTAGAGGATTTACCTTTCAAGGCTATGCTTTTATGTTTCTTGTCTGCATCTTCTGCATTGATTAGTTGTGACATTTCAAGTTCATATTCAAGAAGCTTACCAGAAAGTGCAGCCATAGACATCTTGGACAAATCTTTTGATTCTTTGATTGTTGTCACCTTTGGTTGCCATGGTCTTGTGAGACACTTCAAGATTTTGATGTTCAACTCTTTAGTATGAAAAATCTTCCCAAGACCAAGAAGATGATTTACTATGTGTGTGAATCTTGTTTGGAGCTGAGATATGTTTTCTGAGGTGTTCATCTTGAACATTTCATACTCATGGATTAAAGCATGCTTCCTTGATCTCCTTACTTCATCTGTACCTTCATGAGTTACTTCCAACATCTCCCACATCTCCTTTGCACTTTTGCAACTAACAGTTCTAAAAAATTCATTAGAAGAAAGTGCAGAAGTAATAATGTTCTTAGCTTTGAAATCATACTGAACAACTCTCTTTTCAACATCTGTCATTTCATCCCATTCTTTGGGAATGATATCATTACCAACAACTTATATAGGAATCACAAGGCCTTTTTCTATTGCATTCCAAGCACCTAGGTCATTTGATTGAGTGAAGATTTTCATTCTATTTTTCCAAAAACTGAAATGCTTTCCTTCAAACATCAGAGGACGATCGAGGGAGGCACCCTCCTTGAAGGTAATTTGTGTAGTATTCATCTTCTTTTTAAACAAAGATAGATCTTGAATAACACTCAAGAATATGCTCTTGATACCAATTGAAAAACAATAGGAATACCCACAATAACCAAGAGGGGGTGAATTGGTTTAAACTTGGCCTTTTAAAACTTTTTAGAAAATCAGAGTTATAGGATCTAATCACAATAGAACCAAGAATACTTCAAATCAATCAAACCATTCAGCCCAAGAAAAAAGTTGCTAAAAGCAGAACTTGTTGGGTAATGAAGATAACTCCAAGAATCAATGATCAATACAACAAGAAGAGATTAAGGACTAGAAAACAACACAAGAATTTATACGGGTTCACTTCTCAAGAGAAGCTACATCCAGTTTCTTCTAATCAACACTAGATTAGAGTTTCACTATTATCAATTTCAGTTCTTACAAGCTTTACAACACTCACTCTTTATCAAACCTAGATAAAGAATAGAAATCTAAAACCCTATTAGATTCTTAATGATCAAGACATAGAGAACCCTTCTCTACTCTTCCCTCTAGAGAAACCCATTCTAGAAAAAGCTTAAAGAACCCTTTACAATAATTTCAAACTATCAAGAATACAAAAACAAATTTACAACATAAGATAATTGAGAGAGACAACCTGATGATCCAATGAATATGAATGAATATGGTTTACCATTCAGAGTTGAAATGCAGAAATCAAATTCAGAACTTTCTCTCCAAAATATCTTTGAAAATCTTGCCGAAGAAATCTTTCAATACACCATGAAGATTAAAGAGTGGGACAAAGATCTTTGCTAACTTAGAAAATTCTTTCTAACTTTTAGAAGGCTTGTATATGCTTAGAAAAATCGAAGTCTATAAGTTAATTTTTCAGACAAGTCTTCAATCTATTTATAACAAACTTTTATAACCGAATGTAATCAATTAAAGCGCCAAGTAATCGATTAAATTTCCAAATAATTGATTAAAATGTTCTTAGCACAACCTGGGAAAATGCAACGAGCAAGTTAATCGATTAATTCGAGTCGTAATCGATTAAAGTAGACAGGTTTAGTTTTGAAACAGGCTTGTGTAATCGATTACATATTGTTGGTAATCGATTAAAGCATACGGGTTTAGTTTTTGAAACAAGCTTGCGTAATCGATTACAATATGTGGTAATCGATTAAAGTAGGCAAACACAATTCCAGAATATACTTATGTAATCGATTAAGTCATTCAAGCACATATAAAAAATGAACTTCAGTAATCGATTATGATTCATGGTAATCGATTAAAATAGGAAAACATGATTTTCATTTTGTGCTATGTAATCGATTACAGCAGCATGGTAATTGATTAAAATGTTCTTCTTGGCTTTTCCAGAATTAAAACAAAAGCTTGTAATCAATTAAATTGTTGTTTAATCGATTAAAGCAATGAGATTTCGTTTTTCCAAAAACTTAACCATGAGAAATTAGTTTCTTTTGAAAACATGAATAGCTTTAATGCTTTAATGAAATCATTTATGCAAGTTTAATGATTATGTTCATGCAATGCAATGATCATAAGATTAGCGTCTCATATACTTGATCAAATTAAAAAAAAATTCCTTGGCAAGTGAAAAGCTCAAAAACTTTCTTCCAAGGCACAAGCTTCTTCTTTAGCTTCATTTTCTTGCTACTCCCCCTATATTCAACACAGTTCTGCCAATTGAAGGTCATTTTAGGCTTGGAAGTTAAAACCACTGCACTTGAATTTTGGGCTGCGAGTTGAATTTTTATTGGTGTAATTAGCATAATTAATTAGATTAGATGGGCCTAATCATGGCCCATCCTTTCTTACTGACCCAATTATTATATGCTAGTGCAATTAGTTAGTGATAAAAGACACTACATTTTAGCAAAAATAGAATTTATATTTCCTTTTGAAGGTTTCAGAATTATAACATTTTTCTCTCAATTGCTCTTCATTGTTCTTCATTTTCTTCTTCATTTTCGTTTTTTGTTCTTCCATTTTCGCGCACTAATTTCGTGGGTCTTCCATTGATGATGATCATGGAAGGCTAAACAATCAATCAATCCAAGGATCCAGTCCAAGCAAGGGGAATTTGTGTTCTGGTTTAGTATTTCAATTTCTGTGTGAATGTTCACTTTCTTCTTCAATCTCTATTCAATTTTCATGATTATGAATGTGTTTAGGATTGAAAACGGATTAGGTTATGGATTCACTTTCTTGCTTTTGATTCTTCTTGCAACTTCCACTATATCCAACATTGGATTGATGTTCTTGAATCTATTTTACAATACCTCTTATCAATTCGCATTAGTTTATAGTTTTTCTACAATTGTTATTCATCGCATGCAAATTGTTCGATAAAAATCCCCCTATTGTTTATTAGTGAATTGAAGTTGGAACCAAATTGATCGTGTCTCTGAGTCAAATCTAGGTTAATCATGTGCTACATAATTAGCATACTTTAATTGTTTTGAAGCGATACGACATCGTTTATCACCAGCCTGGATAAGTTCTTCTATCTTGTCCTTCAAAGCCCAACACTCTTCAGTATTGTGGCCATTTTCGTGATGAAATCAATAGTATTTGTTCGGGTTTGGTCCTGGCTTGAGGGCCTATGAGGGAGTTGGAATTATTACCTGTACCTTTGTGTTGAAGGCTTCCTCCATGATCATAGCCCAATTGACCGTTAAGGGAGTGTATCTTTCATACCTGGGTCCTTTCGGGAGAGGTTGGTGCTTGTCCATTCTCTGTTTCTTTTTCGGCCTTTTTGAATCAACCTTGGTTGTCATGTCCTATTTCTCTTTCTTCTGTCCTGCTTGTCTAATTTCATTCTGGAACTTAGACATCTCCTCCATCTGTATGTAGCCTTTAGCGTGTTCACGAATTTCATCCATGCTAGAAGGAGGTTTCTTGCACAGACTATCCATGAATTTGCCAGGTCGTAGTGCATTACCCAGTGCAATGCTACCTCAGAGGGTTAAGGTTCCTGATTTGCACAGTAACTTGTCCAAATCGGTCCATAAACCTTCGAAGCAGTTCATCGTTTGCTTGACACAACTGAGGTTAGCCTATAAGATTGGCTAGTTGCATACTGCGCGCTAAATTTTTCAACTAGAGTGTCGAAACCTTCTGTGGACCTTGGGGGAGTCCACCATACCCATGCCAGAGCTGGTCCCTTCAGAGAGGTAGGAAACACTAGACATAGTATAGTGTCATCGTTCGTGTAGAGGTTGGCCTGAGTCAGATAGACATCCAAATGTTCGTCTGGGTTTGTGGCGTCGTCGTAGCTTTCTAGATAGAGAGATTTCCACCTAGGAGGAATGTCTACTTCCATTATGCGGTCGACAAAAGGATGTCGCCATTAGCCCTTCTAGACAGTATACTTGTGTTGAATTGGGGCCGCCCAGAGGGTTGACACGTTATCGGGGGTGCGATTCGCCTTGAGTTGTTTCGTTCCTTGTGAGAGGGGATTGTTCGTCTCTCAGTTGATGTCTCCTTCTAGTCTCCTGTTGATCACAGTCAGCTTTCAGCCTCTGGATTTCTTCTTGGTACCTTCGCTCCATCTCTGCCATGCTGTTTTGGAGTTGCTGAAGGGTGTCAGCGTTCATCATGGTTGTCTGCGGAGGGTTGGACGCCTCCACATGAGTGTCATGTCTGATGCTGGAACATGTACTGACCATGAATGTGTTCTGATGATTTGTTTGGGTGTGAGGACACAAGGTATGTTTTACCACAGCCCCACGGTGGGTGCCAAATGTTCTTACCAAAATCTAGAAATTCCACGTATGAGCTAGACAAGGTCCAGGTGGGTTCCAAATTCTGCACATCAGATGATGAGTAACTTTGTTTAGGGGAGGGACCTGCAAAACAAAGGAAAAACACTCTGACGCTCAAGTAAGTACATCAATTATTAGAGAATAACTGAGTGTGTGAGAGTGTGTATGAGGTTTCCGAGGGTGCCTCGGAGGTATGTCCACCATGGGTGAATAGTATATAAGTGAGTATGAGTGTTAATATTAGCTTTTTAAAGGTTTATAGAGAACATGTATCTATAGCGTGGAGTGTATTAATGATCTCTTGATAAGATAATAACAGGAAGTTATATAATTTGAATAAGAGATAATGTGTACCTTGTAGATATGTTGTTACTTGTAGATAATAGAGAGATATTAAGAGATAAGGTGGTTGCACCATTTTGAATATGTGTAATAGATAAGCTGTTGCGGTCCAGGAGTTTCTGGAAGCTAAGAAGGTGAACGTCCGTGCTCTTGTAGCAAGGCTGACACAGAGGACAAACAAGTTGTCTTTATCATGTCAAGGTTGACACTTAAGGCGGAAATGTACACGGTTATTATAGCAGGATTGACATGAAGGATGAACACGTGTACATTAACCCGACAGTAATGTACAAGTATAATTTTACCAATTTGTACAATACACCTCCTAATAATCAAGGTCTAACTCATTTGGTTGAATAAAATACATAAATTATTATAAACCTCCTATACTTGTCTTTGATTTTTATCAATTAAAAAATATATTCTAAAGTAAAATTTAAGAAAAAATTATTATTTTAAATGCAAGTTATATATTATATTTTTTTTGTGAATATATATAACTTGTTTACCAACATATGAGGGTTTTTTTTCCTTTATAAAAATTAAGAACAAATAATTTTTTAATTCGTAGGCCTAAAGCTCCAGCTTGATATGCTTTAGCCTTGGGTCCACACTAAACAATCAAATTTTTTATTGCCTTCCAATCTATATAGATCTAGTACATTTTTTATTTCACGTTAAATTCTCTCAAATAACATTGAAATATTAATTAATTATAATATTAAATAGATTTTCATATGTTTAATTTAACATTAAAAAATTGATTTTAAATTAATAATTAATTTTGAATTAAAACAATTTTAAATAATTTTTATGTTGAATAATTTTTTTATTACTAATTAGTTTTATAATAAAAATATTTAAACAGATTAATTACATCATTGAAAATAAATTTTAATCAAATAAAATCATTTTTAATATAAAATCAATTTGGCAACGTTGGTCTATCACACCCGTCAACAACCCAATCAGCCATGACAGAACGACAACCAAATTTCTGAAACCTCAGACATCATAGCCATGCCTTCACTTCACAATTATACTCGAACCTATCTGTACCTTGTAACATTATTGCTATTTTCATTCCACCGCAACCGCTTGCTTCATCCATGCTATATGCTACCACAAGTTTGCCGCATTGACCAGCCAGCAGCCACCGTATTACATCATCGATTCAAGCCACGCAGGACCTTCCAAAACCACAAAAGTCACCGAAACAACTTGCCCACCATTTGTCTTTACATTTTTCACTTGTGCAAATTCAACTGTCACCCTTTTGTTTTTTTCTTGCTCCACTTTTGTGCTGGTATGACTGTTTGACTTGGTTAGAATTTATGTTATGCTTGCATTTGGGTATTACAGTTTTGGGCTTGTTTCTTTTTATTGATGAGTGGGTTTATTATGTGGCAGTTGTTAAACATAAGTCCCTTAATTATTGAATTTCTTATAGATAGAAATTGAAGATCGTGTTCGGTGATTTACAATAAATAAGACACTTTATTTAATCAATTGAGGTAAACACTCTTGACTTTAATTATTGAATACGTCTCCTTTTTCTACTACTTGTTATTACATTTACAGAAAATTACAACAATTTTCCTTAAGATTTGCACTAATTACATGTGTCTTTTTTCCCTTTTTAACCATTTCTTTGGCATATGCTACTTTGACGATGTTAATCTACCATTTAAAAATTAAAATTAATTTACATTAATTTTTAATTCATTTTTATGAAAATCCAAAATTTTCCTTGACTTTGATCCAAACAATGTGAGCCTATATAGTGTTTTTGTTATCTGCGTCCTTTCCTTTCGCGCTCGTGTTCTCCTCCGTAGTGATGGGTAATCCCTATTCATTAATCTCAACATGCCAAAAATGCAGCAATCTCTTTCATCTCAATTGAACATTGTTAGTTTAATATTTTTTTTATTTTTCTTAGCTTATTTCTCACATTAACTCAGTTTTTTTTCTTAGAAAAATAATTAGGTTTAATTGATAATTGTTGCTTATTTTCAGATTTTGTACTTATTTGACTTATCTTCCTTGTGCAGGACCTATAGGATTCTACATAACTTCAAATGAAACATATGACTAGTCCCTAAAAAGCTAAGGAAAAGAGATGCAATTTAGACATATAATTTTGTTGGTTTGAGGATCAGTTAAGACTTGGAAGTTAGAACCTCTTCACTTGAGCTTTGGACTACGAGATTGGACTTTGTTTGTGTAATTAGCTTAATTAGTTAGATTATATGGGACTAATCAGGGCCCATCCTTTCCTACTGATTCAATTACTATATATTAGCGTAGTTAGTCACTTCATTTTGTACAAACAAAATTTGTAACTTCTTGTGCAAGTTTTAAGGATCAAACTCTTTTTTCTCTTTTTCTCTCAATTGTTCTTCATTGTTCTTTATTGGTCCCCACTAGAGTAGCCAACAATTGGAGAGTTTGCATTGACTATAGGAGACTTAACCAGATAACTCGCAATGACCATTTCCCTTTCCCATTCATTGATGAGGTTCGAGAGAGGTTGGCAGGTAAATCACATTATTGCTTTCTTAATGAATTTTCAGGTTACATGCAGATTCACATTGTACCGGAGGACCAACACAAGACCATATTCACCTATCCATTTGGCACATTTGCCTATACCAGGATGCCCTTTGGCCTATGCAACGCTCTTGGAACCTTCCAAAGGTGTATAGTAAGCATCTTTTCTGATTTATTAGAGTTGCATGGAGTGTTTATGGATGATTCACTGTTTTGGTTCCTCTTTTGATGCATGTTTGGATAGCCTCTCTAGAGTTCTTGACCTATGTATTAGGACTATCCTTGTTATTAACATTGACAAATGTCATTTTATGGTACATTGGGGTATAGTCTTGGGGCATTTGGTCTTTAGTAGAGGTATTGAGGTCGATAAGGCCAAGACTGATGTCATTACTTCCTTACCTTACCCCGCTTCTGTGCAGGAAGTGCATTGTTTTCTTGGACATGCAGGTTTTTATAGGAGATTCATCCAGGATTTCAACAAGATTGCCCTGCCATTGTCCAAGCTTCTCCAAAAGGACGTAGACTTTGTGCTTGACCAACCTTGCAAAGAGGCATTTAAGGAGTTGATGAAGAGGCTTACTATGTTTCCCATTATGCAACCACCAGATTAGGATCTTCCCTTTGAGCTCATGTGTGATGCCTTTAACTATGCACTAAGGTTGTGTTGTCACAGAGACTTGATAAACTATCTCATGTCATTGATTATGCTTCACGCACATTAAATGCAGCCCAAACTAACTACACCACCACTGAGAAAGAGCTTTTGGCTATTGTTTTTGCTTTAGATAAATTCAGATGTTATTTACTTTGCTCCCATATCATTGTCTTTACTGACCATGCAGCTTTCAAGTACCTTTTGAAGAAGTCTAATGTTAAACCTTGATTTATCAGTGGCTGATTCTTCTTCAGGAGTTTGATATTGAGATAAAAGACAAGAGTGGTGCAGAAAACTTGGTTGCTAATCATTTGAGCAGGATTGAGGGACCTCTTGAGTTCTTTCCTATTAGGGATAATTTCCCTAATTAGAATTTGATGCATTTTCATTCATCACATGTTAACCTTGGTTTGATGACATTGTGAAATTCATTGTTGCATATGTTGTCTCACCTCATGCATCTAGGTCTCAAATAGATAAACTTAAGAGCGATGCTAAATATTATGTGTGGGATGATCCTTATTTGCAGAGGTTTGGTAGTGACCAAGTGATTTGCAGGTGTGTTCCAGATCATGAGATTCAGTCTATTCTTAAGTTTTGTCATGGCACACCTATCGACGGTCATTTTGGTCCTCAACAGGCTACTGGGAAGGTGTTAGATTGTTGGTTCTATTGGCCCACCATGTTTAAAGATGTTCATCACTTTTCGACCACTAGTGAGCAGTGTTAGAGAGTAAGAGGGACTATTACACATAGGCATGAGATGCCTCAGTAGCCTATTATTTTCTGTGAGATTTTTTATGCATGGGGATTGATTTTAGGGGTCCATTTCCTATTTCTCATGGTTTTTCATATATTTTGCTTGTTGTTGATTATGTTTCTAGATGGTTTGAAGCTAAGGCCACCAGAACTAATGATTCTAAATTTTTTGTGGATTTTGTGAGATCTAAAATTTTTTGCAGGTTTGGTGTGCCTAGAACCATTATTAGTGACCAGGGGAGTCATTTCTATAACAGTTCATTGACATCCTTGCTCTATAAGTATGGAGTTGTGAATAGAGTTGCTACAACTTATCATCCCTAAACAAATGGGCAAGTGGAGGTTTTTAATAGAGCTATCAAGCAAGTGTTACAAAAAGTAGTGCAACCCAATAGGAAGGATTGAAGCAAGTTACTTGAAGATGCTCCATGGGCTCACAAGACTTCTTACCGAACACCTTTGGGGATGTCTCCCTATAGGGTGTTTTTTGGTAATGCATGCCACCTTCCGGTGGAGATTGAGCATCTTGCTTATTGGGCGGTGAAGAGTTATAACATGACATTTGATGAAGCGGGTATGGAAAGGAAGCTCCAATTGCAAGAACTTGAGGAGATCCTTTAGAAGCCTATGAGAACTCCAAGATTTACAAGGAAAAAGTGAAGAGGTTTCATGACTCTAGGATTCTTAGGAAGGAGTTCCATATTGGCCGAAAAGTGTTCTTGTTTAACTCTTGCCTCAAGCTTATTACCAGTAAACTTCGATCTAAATGGGATGAACCTTTTGTTATTTCTAATATTTTCTCCATGGTGAAGTTGAGATTAAAAATGAAGTTACCGACCAAGTCTTCAATGTGAATGGTCACCACTCAAGCTTTTTCATGAGAGCTCTCAAGTAAAGGAGGAACTTGTGGCGGACCTTTCTTTGGTCTTGCCAATTTTATGTGATGAGGTGCCTTGAATGACACTGGAGGAGTTTCCTTTTCCCTTCTTTTATATGTTGTCTCTTTGTTTGCATTTCATTGCATGCTCACGTAGAGGACAATGTTCACTTCAAGTGTGGGGGAAGGATTAACAAAATCAGTTTTCTATTTTTTTTTGTTTTATGTGTTTGTTGTATTCTCTATTTGTTGTTTTATCTGTTTTCTATTTTATCTGTTTGATGTTTTATCTGTTTTCTCTGTTTTTCTATTTTTTGTATTTGTTATTATTTTCTATTTTTGTATTCTATTTTAGTTTTGTTGTATTTGTTTTGTTTTGTTGTTTTACTGTTTTTACATACAGAAAATAAAAAAAGTAAACATTTTGCAGTTATTAGTTTTTGTTTTTGTTGAATTTAGACACTTTTTCATGTTTTTTTTATAAGATTTCTAACTTGTATAAATTGTGAGAAATGTACAATTTTTTTATTAAGATGTTTCATGCTTGATAAGTAGGGTTGGAAAATAAGATTTAAGGTGGATCATGTGTGATAGAATTATGCCTTGTGAGTTTTGGACCTTTGTTATAATAACCTGGTTTCTAAAAAAAAAAAAAAATCCCATGCTAACAGCTTGGGAACGGCGCAGTTAGCGTGGGATGCAGCGCCAGTAGCGTGAAATTGCACCAGAAGGCCATTTCTTGCGGCCTGATGGCGCAGATAGCGCCAGTTTGGCGCGATTAGCGCCACAGACGCGCCCAGTTGGCGCGGTTAGCGCCGTAATGGCGCGATTAGCGCCATAAATGTCTAGGAAGCTTTTAGTTGCGCTAATTTGGCGCGAATAGCGCCATATATGGCGCGATTAGCACGAGAACATCGGCAGAACCAGTATTTAAAGGCCATTTTACGAAATTTTGGCCCAAAAATCATGGTTTCTCCTTCCCCACGACCCCAACCTCCATTGATGCATGCTCCAAGCTTCCTAGGACCTTGTTTGATGACCTAAACACCTCCGTGTGACCTTGATTGTGAGAGAAACACTTAGAAAGCTTCAATCCTTCATCCTTTCTCTTAAAACCTCTTGTGAGTGAGAGTTTGATTTCTCAAGAGGGAAGCTCAGAGAACTTGAGGGTGGCCGAGACTCAAGGCTTGGAATGGACACTAGAGCTAGAGAAAGCTGTCCTGAGGCCTCTCTAGTCGCCATTGAGGTAAGAAACTCAAGTTTCTCCAATTGATTTTGATTCTGGGGTTTCCTGTGAATAGTGACCCATATGAGCTGGGGCTAGAATTAGCCCAAGGTCCTGTAGAGAAACTTGTTTGGAATGGTTTAGTGATGAAGGATTAGCTTTCAGTTTCTGATTTAGAGACCTTTGAATCTTGGCTCTGTGGCTTGTATGTGTGGCTTTTGTGATAAGTCACTGGTTGGATTTATGCCATGATAGAGTCTAGGTTAGGTTTGTATTGAGCCTGAAAGGCTAACGGAATGGTGCCTTGACTGAGGCTTAAACCATTTTAGGGATATGTTGAACTAGGGGCTATTGTGAGCCAGAGCCCAGATATATGATGTGCTTTGAGTCTAGAATGACTCAGAGGCTTGGCTTTCAGCCTTGGGGGACCTTGTAGGGTCTGTGAACAGCTAGTGTTGGCTGAGTTGATTGAACCCTAGGATAGGGGAATTCTATTATGCTATATTCTATGTTTGAATGTTTGTGGATTGGTTTTGATATTAGCATATGCCTTGATTAGGGCGTGATATTGAGACTGTTGGTGGCGGGAGCCACAGACCTGGGAAGGAACTAATGAGTGATACCTTGCCAGGTAAGTTCAGTGTTCTTGGGGATGAAATCCCATTTGGTTGCACACCACACTCCGGGGGAGAGGTGGTCATGATTCATGATGCATGCATTGGCTGTGACATTTCTTATGATGATATGAGTGTATCTATGTTGGATGAATGCATACTGTGATTGTGATAGATCAGTTGGCCAATAGATAAATACAGGCATTGAGGTTCTCTGCCCTGTATTTAGGTGTTGAGGGTTCTCCGCCGGGCATTGAGGGTTCTCTGCCATGAAAACATGCGTTGAGGGTTCTCCGCTAGGCATTGAGGGATGCTCTGCCGCAAGAATAGAGTAGATAGCTGCTCCATGTTGATTTGAGGGCCAGAGGGCCATGTTTGATATGTTTGCCTGATGTGTGTATTGTGATTTGTGAGCCAGGGTGGGAATGATGTCCCAAGGACCCTGAGCTTACTGAGATATGTTATCTCACCCCATGTGGGGATTTATGATTTCAGGTGACTCTTCTGGACGAAGAGAGCAGTCTCAGGGCAGGAGGCCCGAGTAGAGACGTTTCTGCTTGACTGAGAAGCAGCAGTTGGAGCTTGAAGGCTCAGACTTGTTTTGATTATATTTTGTACCCTTGATAAGGGATGGTGTAGGTGTACACCTGATACATGTATAGTTCTGTATACCCTCGATGAGGGCGGATATTCTTTTGTATCACCACGATGTGGTGTGGACTGTGATGTATATATGGTACAAGACTATTTATGATATATATATATATATATATATGAGACTCTTCCCTGAGTATTTTTGTTGTATATTTGGTTATCTGCCTGTATGTTCAAGTTATCTGTCTTTATGTTGTATGATATGAAAAGAAACTGGATCAGCAGGGGTGTGAAATATAGACTTTGTGTATGTGTGTATTCAATGAGTTATGTTTATTCCATACATAATGAATCAAGAAAACGATTCTGTGCTTCCGCTGAGGTTTTAAAATCATATTTTAAGCGCTAAACTGATATTATTAATGATAACACGTCGGAGGCCTACAGGGTGTTACATTTGTGGATGAATTGCATTATTCCATTCATGTTCTTTCATGTGTGATTTCACCCTTGTGCTAGATTACTATAGGTTTTGCCTTGCCTCTCTTGTCATTCCTTGTTGCACATTGATGAAGTGTTTTTAGTTAAATATTTTTCTATCCTTCTTAGCCTAATTGACTTCTCTTGGACTTTTATTTTTCTATTCTAATTCAGTTTTTGGCTTAGGCAAGTAAGTGGGCTTAATTGCTAATTGTAGCGTATTTTCAGATTATATGCTCACTTGACCTATCTGCCTTGTATAGGACCTATAGAGCTCTATGGAACTTTGAATGGAGCATTCTAGTAGTCCCTGGAAAGATAACGAAAAGATCTACAAGTTTGTCAGAAATAAGCCGAGGCTAATTCTGCCATTTTGAGGGTCATTTTGGGCTTCAAAGTTAGAATCACTGCACTTATATTTTGGGCTATGAATTTGATTTTTATGGTTGTAAATAGTAAATAATTAGAATTGATGGGTTTTGTTCATGGCCCATTCTTTTCTTAAGACTTAGTCACTACATATTAGTGACATTGGACAGATTTTATTACACATTACATTACATTTCTTTTAATAAAAACAATTTACATTTCTCTCTTTTAAGATTTTAGGATCAAAACCCTTGTTCTTCGTTTTCTCTCAATTGTTCTTCATTGTTCTTCATCTTCTTCATTTTCATTTTGCTATTCTTCCACTTACTCCATGGGGCTTTCACTGATGATGATCATGGGAGGCAAAATCATTAATCAATCCAAGGATCCAACCCAAGCAAGAGGAGAATTGGAGTTCTGATTTAGTATTTCGAATTCTATTTGAATGTTCATCTTCTTCAATTTCTATTCTGTTTTCATGATTATGAATGTGGTTAGGATTGAAAGTGGATTAGGTTATGGATTCATGTCCTAATTTCAACTACTAATCACCAATTAATTGGATGATATTTCAGTTAGGGTTGTGATTTCAATTAAGTTGGGAGTTGATTCGATTGAACTGCTTCTAGTGAGATTGAATGAATGTTCATAATAGGATAAATTAATGAGAACTATGATGATTCGAATAGCTTAGTTTGGTGAATTGGATTGATGCCTTTTAATCTGCTTTACATTACTTGTTATCAATTCTGCTAGTTTTTGCGTTGTTCTTTAATCTTAGCTTGTATTTTCATATGTTTTAATTGTTGCACGCAAACTGTTCGATAAAATCCCCCTTATTGTTATTAGTGATTTAAAGTTAGAACCATATTGATAGTGTCTCGGAGTCGACCTAGGTTAATCCTGTGCCACAGAATTAGCGTAGTTAATTTGTTTTGGAGTGTTTCGGCGAACGCATAAAAGCTCTTTTGATCCAATTAAAAGCTCTTTTGATAGTAAGGGGAATTTTATCAGTATTAACCTAGCAGTAAGCTTTTATTAAAATCATTTAGGCCTTCTTTCTTTTATCAGTATAATTCTTTCTTTTAATTGGTTTGTAATGTACGACTATCAATATGGTTATAGCTTCTTTCTTTTAATTTGAACGCATAAAAGCTTTTATTAAAATCATTTAGGCCTTCTTTCTTTTAGCCACCAGCTAAATACACCTACCTTGCATTGATATCCATTGTCACCCTTTTTGAGCCTTGAACCTTTTTTTTTTTTTAAATTTGTAGCTTATTAAAAGCCAAAAAGTGGAAAACCATGTTGTCCTAACTTTAGGGAGAAAAAGGGCATTGGAATTGTTTTGGGAGTGGGTTTCAAACAAGTTTGGGGGATTTTTATTTTGTTTTGATTTGAAAAAAAAAAGATGATATAGAAAGAAAACAGAGAAAAAAAAGAAGAGGAAAAAGAAAGAGTATAAAAAGAAAAAGTTCAAAGAAAAAAAATGTACAAACAAAGAAAAAGAGTTACAAAGAAAAAGAATTATAAATAAAAAATTGTAATGAAAGTGTGTTGTGGTTCATTTTTATCCTTGTATGTTCTTTGTATTTTAATTTTATTGTTCACTTGTTAGCTTACTTCTCATTGCCCCTCTTTTCTCTTAGTTTTAGCCTACATATCCTTCTCTTATCCACCCTTACCTAAGTCGTACATTACAAACCAATAAAAGCTCTTTTGATCTTTTGATGCATGTGTATTTCAAGTTGAATGAATTATACTCTTATCAAAATTTGGATGTGCTAGTTCCATGTGGTGCTTAAGTGTAAACACCAACCCATACACATTTGGTGAGATTGAGTGTTGTTCTTTGAGAGATTTCTATCACCTTGGCACATTCTTAATTTTGACTTGATTGCTTTTTCACTTTGCACTTTGTGATCATGTGTTCATGGATTGCTTGTTACCTTGATATCACTCTTCCTGTAACACCCCGTGTGCACCCTGTGTATTAACATTATTATTATATCAGAATAGCGTAGCAATATTATAAAAGAACAAGAAGCTTCAAACAAAATAACGTCATCAAGCGTCATTAACAAAATCATCTATACATTATATACATATGTGGGAAATTCTTACAAAATACAAGGAATAATAGTCTCAAAATGTACAAATATCCCCTTAGGGTACAAAATACAGGCATAATCAGAATTTTGAGCCAACATGCTCATCACTCTATGCCTATGGTTATCAAAGAACTATCCCTACTCAGGCCTCTTGCCTTGGGATTTATCAGCTACTCCTGGATCATCACCTGCAAACATGAGCCCCAACAGGGGTGAGATAATAATCTCAGTAAACTCAGGGTCCTTGGAGGTCTTTCCTCCCCCTGATTTACTTTCATGCATATATAATATAAAAATTTGCATTACAAGAGCCATCATAGCTATTCTATAACATATCACAGGTATATCATACAAGTGTAACAATATACACACATCACATGGGCTGAGAGATCAGCTATCTCATGGATAGATTCTCTTAAAACTTCGTCCAATGCCTAAGGAAGATTATCTGACAGGTACGTTACCTTTAGGACTTGATTCTGTTGCCTAAAGGGGATCATCTGACAGGTACATTTCCTTAGAGTCCCACTGGATGCCTATTCTGAAGGAAGGTCATCTGGCAGGTACATTACCTTAGGACTTAGTCTGTTGCCCAAGGTAGATCATCTGACAGGTACATTTCCAAGAAAATTCACACTATTCTATTCTACTGGCCAGAGAATTCTTTCAATCACAACACCACACTATCATAGTACTTGACTCATCATCAATCACAGAACACTATCACAATGTTCCTCTTATTATCAATCTAATGATTCAATCAAAATAGTACACCCAGTCTTAACACATACATATATATATAGGCAATACAATAACCATCACCCCTTTTGGGTATGGTGGATTGCAAGTAAGGAAAAGACTCCAAGAACAATGAGCTTACCTGATCTCAGCTCAATACCGGCTCTTCCGGCTTCGTGGTCACCACCACCAGCAGTGCAAATCTCACGCCCTACACCAGGCATGCAGACAAACCATCAATAACGGTCCTTAACCGTTAGAATGAAAGGAAACACTATTCCTTTCTATATCAACCTCTTTGTCCTCTATCTTAGGGTTATAAGAGTAAATCACATTATAGGCGACTCACAGACCCTTAGCAGGATCTATCTCAGCCTAACCAAGGCCTTAGAGTCTCTCTAAGACTCCGTATAAGTCAATTCAATGATCTAACCATTCCACATTTCAGTGATTATTCGACTTCACTGAAACAGTTATTTCAGCACATTTTCACCGTTTATTTGGCCTTATGAACAACTTTTGTAAAGGCACTTAGGTTCATATATATCATAGTACCTTCCATTCACTCAATCTTCTTCCTACCCATACCAAACTCAAGGTCAAAACCAAACTTCAAAGTTCCATATTCCTCAGAACAACCTCCTGACTATACTTTTCTAAAGAACCTAAGCCTAATTCCAGCCCTAACACAAACGGGTTACTATTCATCCCATCACCAATTTCACAAATTAAACGGTGAAACTTAAGTTTCTTACCTCAATACAGTCGAGGAAGGCTGGAGGATCGCTTCTCTCAGCTCTGGCATCCTTGAATCGCCTTCTTTTTCCTCTAAAACTCACTTTCCAAGGTCCCCTAGAGAATGGGATTTCTTGGTTTTCTTTAAGAATCTAGGCTGGAATCTAGCTCATAAGTGGTTCTAATCATGTTTCTTGGTAGTTAGGAGGTGTTTAGATGAAGTATGGAGGAGTTATGAAGCTTTCCCAAGCTTCAATGGCGGTTTGGGGTCAAAGGAAGAATATGAAAGGGGTTTTGGCCTTCAAAACGCGTGAAATGGCCTTTTATCTGGCCCAGACATGTTCTGGCGCTAATCGCGCCACTTCTGGCACTGATCGCGCCAGATTCCAGAGAAAATACACTTTCTGGAACACTTTTGGCGTTAACCGCGCCAGTTCTGGTGCTATCCGCGCCAAAATCCAGAGAAAATGTGTTTTCTAGGGCACTACTGGCGCTATCGACGCCATATCTGGCGCTAATCGCGCCACAGATCAAATTCTGGCGCTAACGACGCCGTTCCTGGCGCTTATCGCGCCAAAAACCATGAAAAATAACCTTCTACTATAGTGCCACGCTATCAGCGCCAGCTACAGTGAATTTTTTTTATTTTTTTTTTAGAAAACTTGGTTATTATACTTCCATTTTTTATCTCTATCAATTTTGTGCATTGTTAGGATCCATTGAAAAATGTGTGTGCTTTGTTCATACCTTTCTTTTAGTTTGTGGTTTACTTTAGTTTGATTTTTCTTAGTCTTTCTTTTAGTTTTGCCCAGAAGTGCAAAAGATAAAGTGTGAGAAATTTGATTGAGCATTTTTAGTTTAATATTTTTTTATTCTTCATAGCTTATTTGACTTCTCTTGGATTCTTATTTTCTCACTTTAACTTAGTTTTGTTCTTAGGCAAATAGTTGTTGGGCTTAATTGATAATTGTTGCTTATTTTTGAATTTTGTATATACTTGACCTATCTTCCTTGTGCAGGACCTATAGGATTCTATAGAACTCCAAATGGAGCATATGAGTAGTCCCTAGAAAGCTAAGGAAAAGAGATACAATTTTGTTAGAATGTTCGTCTTCTTCTTCAATCCTATTTTTGATTTTCATGATTATGAAAGTACTTAGGATTGAAAATAGTTTAGGTTATGGATTCATTTCCTAATTTCAAATTTTAATCACAGATTATTTGGATGATATTTGAATTTGATTTGTGTTTTCAATTGATTTAGGAGTTAATTCGATTGAACTGCTTCTAATGACATTGAATGAACCTTCATAATATGATCATTATTTGAAGAACTATGATAATTAGAATTTCTTGGTTTGGTGAATTGGATTGATATTTTTGAATCTGTTTCACAACATCTTTCATCAATTTTGTCAGTTTCTGCATTTTCTGCATTTCCTGTTTGTTTTTCTGTAATTTTCATTCATTTCATTCAAATCGTTTGTTGAAATTCCCCCTGCTATTTATCAATGGATTGAGTTAGGAACCAAAGTGAATTGTATCTCTGAGTCGACCTAGGTTATTCTTGTACTGCAGAACTATCCTAGTTTTATTTGTTTTATAATGATTCGATAGTTTTTATCAAACATCATAAATAACGAAAAATAAAATCAACACTATGAACATAACCATGAACCAGCAAGCTTCATCCACAAAAACAAATGAGCACTAGCTTCACAAGACTTAACAACAATAGCGGCTTATAAACATTCAGTAGTGGTGTGCCAAAAATAGGGGTTTTAAACAAAGGAGATGTGGATAACTTCAGGATTACAATTTTCATAAAAGTCACGTGTCAACCATGTGATCTAAAAAATAAATGAAATTAACATCATTTACGATGGAGGAAGTATAAGTGTAACGAGATCATAAAAGTTGGGAGATTTTGTGTAAAATAAAAAAGGAGGAAAAACATTTGTAATTAGTGAAAACAGGATGTTGCAATAATTTGTTCTTAAATTTACTTAAATAATTTGGACAATTATTTAATCATATATAATTCTACCCTTAATCTTTCTGTGGTTACTTACTAAATATTTTAATATTTATATTTGGTATATTTTTATAATATATGTACATAGATAAAATTATAATTTTTAATTTTTTTGAATATATTAAACATAATTAAAATACATTTGAGCAAGATGATTAATTATATTTTTAATTAAATATATATTGTCTTGAAAAATAATAAATTTATTATTATTTATTCTTTCTTCAAGTAATAATAATTATGCAATACCTATATTTAAAGTATAAATTAAAAAAAATGTGAATATATAATAAGTATGAATATAATATATAATTGTTTTCATTTCAGTGTTAGATTTTTGTAATTGTTGATATTATGCCAACATATACTTATTTTTTTTTGTGTTTATAATTAAAATTTTTAGATGTATTTTATTTTAAATTTTTAAAATTTTTTTGAAGTTGTGCAATATTATATAAAATACATTTACTGTTAAATATTTTTAAGATCATATTTTTACTCATTTTGAAGATATTATTTTTAATTACTGTTATATTGTTGAAGTTTTGAATCATTAATGTAACACTCTGAAATTTCAATGACTAAAAATAGATGATTGATGTATTTCTTGTGTTATTTGACTATTTGATTAGTTTAGATTAGTTCAAATGTTATGTACATTATCCGTGTGCAATTGCTTGGTGTAGATGTCAAGTTATGTGGAGTTTGTTTGAGCTGCATTGTAATTGAGTGATTTCGAGTTTGACCCAAAACCGATTTTGGTAAAATCTCAATTATGGATTGTTTAACCTTAGATTGCCTTCAAATTTTAATGGTGGGTTCCTAACCCACATATGCAAAGTTTGACCATTGAGATTTGATACATAACTTTTTAAGAATTAGATATTAATTTTTCACAGCAGCAATGGAAATTCAATATTGGCTTAGCTCGCCCAGGCGAGCCAAAATTCACCTAGGCGAGTAAATGCGGTTATAAATTCACACAACATCTTCAAAAGCACAAAAAACCACCTTCTTCTTCCCTAAAATAGCCACCCAACCCCTCCCCATCCTCCTCCACCAACCACGACCACCGGTGATCGCCATGAGCCGTCATTTCTTGTTGTTGAACCACCACACAAAGAGGAAGACTTTAATCGGAGCGGAATGTTTAAAACTCATCTCGAGGATTCGGTAGAGAATGAAGCCTCCAATCCTCCTTTCTTGGTTTCTTTGAGGTAACCATGGTTTCTTTGCCTTCTCCTGGCTAGTTTGGAGCCTCTCTTGATATCTCTTTTGATTTGGATACCGTTATTGGGTGTTTTTACACTTCCTTTAAAAACCTTTGAAAATGAGATGTTGTAAAAGTTTCCTTTTTATAATATTAATGTCATTTTTGTGACCTTCGTTGAACCCGGTCTCATTGGTGTGACTGGAATTTCAAAATGATGTCCTTTTGATGTGGACTTCCAAAACATCATTTTAGCCCCTTTTTAAATTTGAGTGGGTATTTGACCCATAATGTTAATGTTAACCTTGTCTTTGAAATCTATACTAAATTATCTTCAATTTGATATATAGTGATCTACGTTTGGGCCAAAGCACGTGAACGTGAGAGATCTCAAATGACTCTATTAGGAGCTAACAGAGGGAGATAGATAGGTAAGGGGAGTTTATTGTTTGGTTACAATTTTTTATACCATAGTTGGGGGTTAGGGAAACCAATTATGGAGATGTATGTCAGTCCCTGTTGTGTGTTGGTTTTTAAGAAATACTATGTTTTAAACTAATGGAATGCGATATATTTATTATTAATGTATGTTTGTTCCTGTTGTCTGCTTGTTTTCAAGAAAAGCCGTGTTTTTTAAGTAATGAGATGCAATGAATTTGTTATTGATCGATAAAACTGTGAATGATGTTGTTGTTGTAATGATTGGATTTTTGGAAAAAGTCTTAATTATAGAGGAGACTCTGCCTAAAATTTTATAATATGTTCTCCTATTTAATTATTTATTAAATTTTTAAATAGGCATAAGAGTGTGTTTTCTATACTGTAGTCCTCCTCTTTAATTTAGAATTTACCTAAAATACCATTCTCGTGGTAATATGGATTGTGAATGAATGAGATTTGTATTGTTTGAAGACCTGGGGAATGTGAATCTTAGGCATATGGTATATAGATGTGATATGCGATTGTTTATGATGTTGATAATGATATCGAAATGAAATTATGTTGATGATATATGAGATTATATTCATGATTACGATGATGATGTTGAAATGAGATAATGTTGATGTGGTTGATGATGTTGCTGTTTATGAAGATGATATTGAAATAAAATGATGTTGATGACATTGAGATGACATGATGTTGATGTTGATAATGACATTGATGAGAGATAATGTTGATGTGACAATGTCATTGTATGCTGTGGATACACATGGATACACTTGGGGGTGCATGATTGGATATCCTTGCGAGGAAGGGTTGGTCCCCATCCATGGTCAGTGCATTGATGAACCCATTGTTATATGTTATGTATGTACATGTGAGGTGACCTGTTGAATATCCTTGCGAGAAAGGGTTGGTCCCTATCCACGGTTAGTGCATGGATGAGCCCATATTTGTATGTTGTGTATGTACATGGGGGGATGCATGACTGGATTGAAAATACAATGAATCACACTTCAAATAACCAAGAGGGGGGTGAATTGGTTAAAATAATCTTTAAAAAACTTTTATTTAAAACAATTTGCGGAGTTAATGTTGAATTTAGAAGGAGCTTCATGAAGTTTGGAAGTCTTTTTATACAAGAAGAGTTTTGTGCTTTCAACATGCTTGAAGACTTGGAATTATAGGATTCTATGTAAAAGGATATAATTTAGTTTCATTAATTTTTTTAAATGTACTTATTTAACTATAATAAGGATTATTTATCTGTAAAAAATATTATTTATACCTGTTACTAATTTTTAAAATACTATTACATGATACTTTTTATATGTTATTTTTTATCATTCTTTTTTTTAGTGATTATCTTATTAAAATAGAGCCTTGTTTATCTTAAGAGAAAAATGAGGTCTCAAATTGTTCTTTTTAAAATAATATGCTCATCTTCAACTTATGTAATTGTAGAGTAGAATAAAATAGTAAAAATAAGTAAAAGTAGAACTTTTATAGAAAAGAAAACAAATCTAAAATAGAACATTCTCAAATTGTTCTAAAAATATACTCATTTTTCGTTTTTCTTTAAAACAAAACGAATACGCTAATATTGTAGAAGTAAAATAAAATACTAAAAATTTAGAATATGTGGGGGTTGTTGATATTGAAAAAAAATAGTAAAATTGAAACAATATTTAGAGAAATATAAAGTTTAAGATAAGGCAATTGCTCACCTTAATCACTACTGTGAAATATGGGAACACTTCACACTTAACCAAGAGGGAGGGTGAATTGGTTAGTCTTGGTAATTTAAAACTCTTTGAGTAATCAAAATCAGAGTATTAAAATCAGAGTTTTTGCCCTTTAGGATCTTTATCACAAATACAACCAAGAACCTTTATCCAATATCAATCCAAGACTTGTAATGCTTCAAGAAACAAGATGTAAAACAAAATTCTCAAACACTATGAGGCTATATCTAGTTTTCTTCTACTCAACACTAGAGTAGAGTTCCACTATTGTAAATAATATTCTTACAAGCAAATACAAGCTTCTCTTTATCAACCCTAGATAAAGTTCAGAGATCTAAAACCCTATTAGACCCTTAGAAGCCACACCCACACTGAGAACCCTACTCAGCTGTCCTTAGAGAAACACTATCTCTAATCTTGCAAGAAAACCCATTTACAATAGAACTTCAAATACAAAGTTTTAACAGAAAGTTTACAACCACAAAGAGTAAGGAAAGAATTCACCTGATGATCCAAGAATGGTATGCAAAGGAATGAAAATACCAGGTTGAATGCAGTAACAATATGCAGAACAACTTTTCCTTAAACTTTGTGAAGGATGTTGATTTAAGGGGGAGCTGCATGAGATCACTTGAAGAATGAAGCAACATGTGAAGACTTGGATGTTTTGGCTTTCAACATGGTTCAAAGATTGAAGAATGTAGTTTTGTGATTTAATGTAAAAGGATTGAAAGCATCTTGATGATCCAAGCTTTGCATACATATCATTCATATATATTTTAAGCATTGCATCATATAGAATCTAAGTAATTGATTTAGAACTTAAAAAGAAGCTAAGTC
>PYAF01001581.1:18237-29555 GCA_007407185.1 Glycine tomentella | reverse complement strand
GGAAAATGAGTTTACAAACTGAAAATAGTTATTTGATTGATTTGCTGAGAAAGTATTACAAAGGTAAATGTAACTTAGATGAGTTACTAAGTGTGTTAAAGTTTGTTGGTGATACTTATGGATTGGGATATAAGCATGGAGCTAGAACACAAAACAAGCTTGTGTTTGTACCACCAAAACATAAGAATCAAAGACAGCATAATCAATCGAATCTCTATCAAAGATTCACACATGCTAGAAGACTTTATGTTCCTAATGGTGAATGTATATGGATTGAGAAAAGAAAGAAACCAACTAACCCCTTTGGACCCAACTTAAATTGGGGACCCTATCTCTCCTTCGAAAATGATTTGTGCAGATGTGTCTTAGAGCAAAATCTTCAACTTGGTACCTTGATAGTGGATGCTCAAGACACATGACTGGAGACATGTCCATGCTAACAGATGTTATACTTGAAGACAAAGGATATGTTACCTATGGAGACAACAATAAGGGCAAAATAATTGGGCTAGGAAACATTGGAGACAACTTGTCTACAAAGATTAAGGATGTGCTGTATGTTGAAGGGCTGAAACACAATTTGCTAAGTATTAGTCAATTGTGTGACAAAGGATTTAAGGTCACCTTCAACAATGAAACTTAATACATAACAGCAAAAGTGGCAAAGTAGCACACATTGGTAAGAGAAAGGGTAATATCTATGTCTTAACTATTGACCATGCATTCATACATAAAACTGATTGCTTGATGAGTAAAGTGAATAAAACATGGTTGTGGCATAGAAGAACATCTCACATAAACATGCATCATCTTAACAAGTTAATTAGAAAAGACCTAGTAATTGGTCTACCCAACCTCAAGTTTGAGAAGGACAAAATTTGTGAAGCATGTCAAAGAGGGAAAACAAAGTAAAAACTCATTTCAAAGTAAGAATGTGATTTCTACCTCTAGATCTCTTGAATTGCTTCACATGGACTTATTTGGACCTTCTAGAACCATGAGCTTAGGAGGAAATTATTATGGATTTGTTATAGTGGATGACTACTCTAGATACACATGGACATTGTTCTTAAGATCTAAAAGCCAAGCATTCTCAACTTTTAAAAGACTTGCCAAAGTTATTCAAAATGAAAAGGGTTGTAAAATTGTTTCAATTAGAAGTGACCATGGGGGTGAATTCCAAAATGAATACTTTGAAAAATTTTGTGAAGATTTTGGAATTAATCACAATTTTTCAGCTCCAAGAACACCACAACAAAATGGTGTTGTGGAGAGGAAAAACAGATCACTAGAAGAAGGAGCTAGGACTCTTCTAAATGAAACAAAGTTACCTAAGCACTTTTGGGCAGATGCTGTAAGTACAGTGTGTTATACTCTCAATAGGATCCTCATAAGGCCCATTTTAAAGAAAACACCTTATTAAATCTATAAAGGGAGGAAACCTAATATCTCTCACCTTAGGGCATTTGGTTTTAAATGCTTTGTTTTGAATAATGGCAAAGACAATCTTAGTAAGTTTGACTCAAAAGCTGATGAGGCTATCTTTCTAGGATATTCCTTGCAAAGTAAGGCTTATAGGGTCTTTAATAAAAGAACTTTGTGTGTTGAAGAGTCAGTTCATATTGTATGTGATGAATCTAACCCTTCTCAAGTAGAAGTTTTGAGTGATAATGATGCAGAATACAAAGAAGAAAGACAGTAGCACATAGAAACCAAAAAGCTGGATGAAGATGAAACAAAAGATGACACAAATCAAGGAACAGCTACACCTAAACACAAGGATTGGAGAACCTCAAGAGACCTATCATTGGATAATATAATTGGTGATGTATCAAATGGAGTATCAACTTGATCTTCCTTAAGAAATCTTTGTTGCACCATGGCTTTTGTTTCACAAATTGAACCTAATAATCAAATGTAACATGTTTAAGCTAGTACATTAAACTTTTAGAATCAAATTCTTACTATATCTACCTCTTGGAGGACCTCATCCATGGTAGCTTCCATTTTCCAAGTCACATGCATTTCACCACTTGCTGTCAAGAATGTAGCATAGGTTGTGACAAACTTTTGTAGTCATGTGGAGTGGTAGAGATCATAGTAAATTAGGCTACTAACAGTCATTCAAGTCTGCATCTTCTACCTTTCACATCACCCCAATTACAAAAAAATATATAAGTGTACGTGTTTGTATTCTCAGACCATCAATAGACACTTCAACGTTTTTCATGTTTGGTTTAAGTATTTCTCAAATTCCAATGCAATGCAATTTACTTAGAGGAAACTTTGGCGTTCAATGTGCTAAACGCAAAACAAACACAGCTTTACAAGTTTACTTGGTTTAAAAATTTGATGATGAAAATTGCTTAATATCTTACCATAACATAGCTCAAAAAGAGAGGGAAAGCTTGATACCAGGCAAAAGATCTTTGAAGGCCAAGAATGAGAAACCTTTCCATGTGTCAGGGCACTTAGTCATTATAAACACAAGTTTGCCAATGTTTGGAATCCAATATGCCAAAAGTGTTGATGTCATTGCACCGTTGAGCCCAAACTTGAATTGAACAATTAAAAGGCATGACAGCAAAACATGAATTGAAATTGAAACTGCTGCAAGGTAGGCAATGATCTTGTTCTTGCTCTGTGATTTAGGAACATTTGGTAGGTGAATGAGACAAAGAAAGCAAATATTATACCTATTGACCACAGAGAAATGCTTCTTGCAACTTGAGCAATGGCTTTATCAAAATTTTAACATTACAAGGAAATTAATACAAGGTTCTGAAAACATGAATAGACATTATTTGCATAACAATAAAATTGGAAAGCTATCAAACATAGTTAAGTGTGGCTATGGATCCTGGGTAGTTTGAAAATCCAGGAGTTTTTCCCCTAACCTGAATTTTTTATGACATTCACTTTTGTAGATATATGCTAATGAACTTGTAGCTCAATGGACATTGGTTTTAAGACTTGTATGATGTTGACACCAGAGGTATAATCCACTACTACAGTCCTTTTCCTATCACCTACTCAACTGCTTATACCTCCAATATAATAAAAGAAAAGGACATATATGAGTATTTAAAATGATATACCTGAAAGGAATGTGCAAGTCTTCCCAACGACCATGCATTTTCATGACTTTTACTTTTGCAAGATGTTATGTTGTTGCATTCAAAGATCAAATTACATTTACTTAACTGGTTAAGTAACATATATACTAAAAAAAATGCTTAAGATGGACCTATGAAGGATTGATGTTGTGAGTGGTTTGGGCATATGCGTATATAACTGACCAATCTAAACCAGCATTAAAAATTTACAAGAACTACATATAACGAGTGACTAAAACCCAACCAAACCATCTGACTCAACTGAAAAACTGGTGAACTAGCTAGTTTGTCACTCCAAACAAGTCAACTAGTGGAGAAAATATTTGCTCACATATAATGTCCATGTTTGCATTGCTATTATTTAGTCTACTGTTAACAAGTAACAACTGTTGGTTCTTGATGGTGGCACTGTACAAAGTAGTGTCACATTAGCTAACGATAACAACTTCATGGTTGGATGGAGAACTCGGCATTCAAAAGACTCATAAGCCAAACTAAAAAAAATTAAATTCAATATATTCTTATATTTAATTAGAGAACCAGTTGCAAGGAGTCAATTTAACTAATTTTCATAAACATATTTCCTATATAACTCATATAGCATATATTATAACCATGAACTTTCATGAATTTACATGGCCCTTTGGTAGATACCTAGTTACATTAGTAATTAGGTTAGTTGGTTGAAGAAATAAGGCATGCTGCCTATAAACAGAAAGAGAGATTGAGAGGAGGAGTTAGTCAATTGGGTGAGTTAGTATTGTGACTAGGGAGTCTTGGATCTCTGAATATCCAAGGAAATTGTGCATTCTTTATTTAATCAATAGCATTATATTCTTGATAAAAAAAATCAATGGAAACAAAATTCATTTCAAAGTCACAATTGATAAAAAAAATAGGTCCATCAACATACTTTTACCGGTACCCACTCCTCCATAAAGATATAAACCTTGTACAGTGAGTAAGAGGGGCCATCCCATCCAATGTGAGCCACATGCTTAACATCTAATTATAAGTCTTATTTCTAGCAATTTTATCCAAGGCTGCAACAAAATAATAGTTCCAAAGACACCAAATTAATGTGTCTCAAGGAGTGAAAAGATAGGATTTCATCATATAAGGAATCAAGATGCTAAAACAACAATAGAACCGCAAATGACAAACAAATGCAAAGAACCTCATCAATAAAAAGGAAAACACAACTTCTAAAGATAAGAGGGAGTACTAAACAATGGGCAGAGAGGAAGAGAGAGAAGTGAAAACCTTTTCCTTTAGTTGTTCCAATAATTTAGATACTATTATCCCTTGGTCCAAAAAAAAAAAATCTCAAGCCAGTAGCGTGGGAGTGGCGTTGGTAGCATGGGAGTGGCGTTGGTAGCGTGAAATTGCAGCAGAAGGCCATTTCTCACTGGAATCTGGCGCCAGTAGCGCCAGAGTGGTGCCATCAGCGCCAGAGTGGTGCCATCAGCGCCAGATGCACTGGGAACTAGCGCCGGTAGCGCTAGAATTGCTTCAGGAAGCCATTTTTCTCTAGATTGTGGTGCCGGTAGCGCCAGAGTGGTGCCAGTAGCGCCATATGCTCTGGGAACTGGCGCCGGTAGCGCCAGTGTGGTGCCACCAGCGCGGGAGCACAAGCAGACCCACTATAAAAGGGTCATTTTACCAGTTTTGGCCCAAAGTACCTTGCTTCTTCTTCCTCTAGCCGTGCACCTCCATTGCTGAGAACCCAAGCTTCTTAAACCTTCGTTTATTCATCAAAACACCTTCCTACAAACATGAAAATTGTAGGAAACCACCTAGAGAGCTAGAATCCTTCATCACTTTTTCCTAAAAAGCCTCAAACGGAGAAATCCCTTTCTCTAGGGAACTTCAAAAACTCAAGTTTCGGCAAGGAAATGAGGCAATTCACGGATACCCAAGCTTGGGGAAGTAGTTCTTTAGCCTTCCTTGTCATCTTAGAGGTAAGAAACTCGAGTTTTACCGTTTAATTTGTGAGATTGATTTTGGGAGGAATAGTGACCCTTTTGAGCTGGTGCTAAAATTAGCCTTGGGTCCTTTAGAAAAGTATGTTTAGAATGTTGTTGTGATGAAGGATTAGCTTTCAAATGTTAGTTTCATGAACTTTGATTCTTGGCTCTGAGATATGCATGTGTAACTAGTATGTTGGGTTATTTGTTGATGGTACAACATGCATGAGCCTTGATAATGGTTTTTATGTGCTTGAGAGGCTTTAGGAACGGTGTTTTGTGTGGAAGAAACCGTTCAAGCCACATTATATAATCTTGAGTATTTGTCCTGTATAGAGCTTTAAGCTCTTTGTTTTGGCTTGTACCGAGTCTTGTGGAGACTCTAGTGCCTTGGTTAGGCCAAGATAGACCGCTGAGGGTCTATGAGTTGTCTAGTGGATTGATTAGCTTTGATAACCTTAAGGTAGATGACTCAGAGGTTTATGCCTTGTATGGTTGATTTGGTTTTGATTTGAGCTTATATGGCTTGTATAGGGCGTGACACCGCAGGTGTCAGTGGCATAGACCACCTTTCTGGGATTGAACCGTAGAGCACGGCTTTGCCAGGTAAGTTCTTGGTTCCTTGGGGATGTTTCCCATTGCTATGTTCCACCATACTCTGAGGGAGTGATGGTTGCATTCATGATGCATGCATTGAATTGGTGATTGCTTTCTCATAATGATATGTATGCATGATTCTATGCCTTGTATGTATAGATACCTGTTGATTATATCTTCTGGTCAGTTAGATAGATATGGACCTCCCTAGGAGAAGAGCGCACCTCCTAGTTTGGTTTGCTCATGTAAACGGTGATGATGATCCCTTAAGACCAAGAGATAGGTGGTCCCGTCGCGGTTGAAGCCTATTCTCGGAGGTGCCATATACTTGCGTCCATGCGTAAGGGGTAGCTCCCGATGGGATGACACGGGTGTGAGTTCTGGTCTCACACTGAGGATTGAGAGTCCTGATGCTGATGATGATGCATCGTGGCGGCGTAGTTCCGTAGATATACATTAGAGCTAGATGATTGGCTGTATATTGTTATGAGGGTCGGGAGGCCATTGATTATGATGCTTTGATGACGTGTGTCATGGAAAGTGAGCCAGGGTGGAGGAGATGCCTCTAGGGACCCTGAGCTTACTGAGATGTGTATCTCACCCCGTGTGGGGATTATGTTTTGCAGGTGACTCTGATACCAGAGGTGATGGTTCCCAAGGCAGAAGGCCCCAGTAGGGATAGCTGTGCAGCTACTTGTGAGCTGGGAGGCTCGTTTTGTACATTTTACTATACCTTGTACCCCTGTAGAGGGAAGATATGTGTGTGTGCACATATTATGTTATGTTATGTTGTGACAAGGATTATATGGATTGTATGCCCTCGTGTGAGGAAGTGATCTTTGAGATCAAAGCACTGGGATGCTTATTCTTTTGTATAGACACTGTGAGTGTCAACTAATGTATTTATACCTTTGTTACCTCCTGATATATCTGTAGAGATATTGTTTATACATCTGTCGTGGTTTATTTATGTTGTTTTGGAACATGAGGCTGGATTATGTTTATGATGAGCACTTAACACGAACCATACATAATGAATCAAGAAATACGGTTTTACTATCGCTTCCGCGGGCTTTTTAATTAAAGTAATTATGAGCTTAACTGATTAAGTAATATGTTAATACACCAGATGCATACGTGGTGCTACAGATACTAATATACAAGTGTTGAAAAACAAGAACAAGCTGTTTTTTTAACCCTTTATTGAAAACACACATCCAATGCAAAGTAGGTCTAACGCTGGAACTGTTCAGCCTGCAATTAAAATCGTCTTGTTGTTGTCATATGGAGCCTAAGTCTATTGAGCAAGCGTTGACTGACCCTACATGATTTAATGCCGTGGAAGCTAAATATGATGGCCTAATGAACAATGGTATTTAGACCCTTGTTTGTCTGCCCCAATATAGAGTTGCCATTTGCTGCCAAATGGGTTATCATAACAAAAGAGAATGGTGATGGTACAATGCAACAGTTAGTTGTAATAAAGCTTTTGTTAAGAAAACATTTTGAAAAAGAGGTAAACATGATGCAACCTACTAGTTTTAAGTCTTCAACCAAATGTATGGTCAGCTAGGTTAATAACACAATCTATTGGGGTTAAAGCAACCCATGCAAGGTGGTTTCAAAAAGTGAGGAGAAAATTCTGGTCATATCAATTTAAGTTCAGCTAGTGTAATCCCTCTTTATTTGTGTACTGGAAGGGGTCCTGGAAAAATGTATGTGCTTGTTTTTAATAATAATAGGGAATAATGTCCCCTTCCTCAAGCCACTCATCTCTAACCTGAATATTGTACTTTGTGTTGAAGATGTTGGTTCTCTACACTATTTATAGGGAATAGAGGTAAAGCGACATTATGATGGTTCTAATGCTGTCAATCATGGAAAATACATTAAGAGAATTGTTGGGCAAACCCAATATGGCTCAAGAAAAACCTATTTCTTCAACTATGGTAAGTGGATGTTATGTAACTAAAAGTCTATTTGATCTAGTCAATGATCCCTAAATGTACAAATCTATTGTAGATGCACTACAATAAGTAAGAATAAGCAGACCATAAATTGCTTTTTGATGTGAATAAACTGTGTCAGTAATAGTAAGGTGCATCTTAAACATTAGGGGGTTGCATGTAAGAGGATACTTTTGTGAGTGTAATATTACATTGGGTATTGATCTAAAGGCAGGCTCTGCACCTTTTTCCATGAATGTAACACACCAGATGATGGTAAAAATATTGGAAAACAGTACTTAGAGCAAATGCATTCGCAACTAATACAAAGCTAAGCAGCCTCCCATATTGCTCTCAACACTTACTAGAAGAAAAACAAATATTGTGTAAACAATTGAGCATCAGAATCTGACTGCATACCTTCAATTACACAAGAGAAAATCAACCTAACATAATTGTATCTCAAAGCTCCAACAAATTTCAATGAGAATAACCTGCATTTGTTTTTGATATGACATGCCTAGCATACCACAAAACATGAGTATACGAAATGGAGCCTATGGGTGGCTACATAAAATAATGATGCTTTCAACTAAACAAGATCATACTAAAAATTGGTCACATCAACTACAGAATCTAGATATGACAGACAAATTAAGAGATAAACTTAAATAGTCACTGAAAGTTCAGTTTAACATATTATTTCTATCCTTAGTCCAACAAGTTTTAGATGCATATAATCGAACAATTCATTGAGCTATGGCCTCAAGCAAATCATTGATCACAACTTTCTTTCTTGCTTTGACCTTGTGAAGCATGAGCCAAGCAGCTCGCTAAACACGACATGTCTTCTCCTTTTAAGTTCTTCCAACATCTTAATTAATTATATTTACATCAGTAAGATTATTTCACTTCAGCCCTTGGGTTTTCACTTCTCAAATCTTAAATATTAACTTACATAGCTCAAGCAATCTATACCACGGAATGAGTAACAGTAAAGAAAGAAGTAAATATAGCAAAATAGGCACTGTGAACTACTAATCATGAAATCTGGTGTTCATCTCATAGAAGTGGGTTGTAATAACAATAATTATAGTTCTACTCTACTTGAACTTCCATATACTAGCTAGTAATAACTATATGTCATATATAACTGTTTTAAACAGTAGAAAAAGGTTATCAACCAAAATGAACATATTGTTACCAACTTAAGCATAAGTTGCTTCATAGTGTACATTGGTATTAACAGAGGTTCAACCATTCAGATCAAACAATATACTACGTACAAGTTATGATCCCAAACTCCTTTGCATAGGGATTCTACTCATAATCATTTTGGTGAATTATTTGCTAGTGTATTGGGAAAGTTACGAATTAATTAAATTCAATCAAAACGCACATGAAGACAACTTAAGCAAAAAATCCTTGACACAAATCAAATTATTATTGGTTTGTCTACTTTGCATGATGAGTTTTGTTGTTCTAGATTTTCTTTTGTAACCAAAAAGTTAGACCTTAGACTTACATTGTAATGGCTTAAGTTAGATGTCGATATATCTACCAGGAAGTGGTTGGCTTTGACCAAACACTTTGTCCCCAGCTGGCCATAGCCAGGCCTTGCAGGAAACATGAGACTTTTGCAAGCAGAGGAAACTATCCATTGGAACCCACTCACAATTCGGTATGAAAAAAATCACAATAAAGAAGCAAAGAAATAAGAGTGAAGATAAACACATAGAAAAACAAATAAAACACAGCAATGTATACAAATATGATAATAAGATAAAACTAGGTTAAGTAGACATGAAAAGAGCAAGGGGATGATTTCAAACCTGAAAAATAGTGGTGCCAGTTTAGAGCAAGATTGGGGCTTTAAGGCCATTGTTTTGAAGCATTGCATTTTTTCGGCATAGATCAAAACTGAAACCACCCTTGATACATATGCTACTGATTTTGGGGTTGTAACAACCACATGTTCACCTAAATTAGAAATTGAGAGAGGTGAGAACATAGACAGTTGCAAGACAAAGAGAAAAACCCATAACCTCGACCCCTCTGTGCCAAAAAACCCTAACCCTTCTACGCCATAACCTCAATCCAAACAACCTCGTAGTGTCCCTTCACCCATCATAACCATCTTCTAACCCTAACCCCGTAACCCTTTTGTGTCATAGCCACAATCCCGTAACCCCTCTGTGCCATAACTACAACCCTATAACCTTCATTCACCCCCAATTACGTATTCTCATATATGTCATAACCTCGTAACAATCGCTACCCCTAACCCCACAACACTCAGAATAGACGAGAAAGAGACGTGAGAGATGAGAACGAGACCCAAAGAGACGACAAGGAGACAAAAGAGAGAGATAGTTGTTGTCTATAGCAATGAGAGATGAAGAAGAATGGACATTGCTGCCTTAGAAGGAAAATAAAAAAATAGACGTGCGATAAGAGAGAGAAAACGAGAATGATAAGTAAAGACGATTTTACAAAACCGTATTTGTATAGCGTTCAACTACGACGGTTTTTTAAATAACCGTTCTTAAATTTACAATTTAAAGACAATTATTTAATAACCATCTTTGTTATTAACCATCTTTGTTTTTCTATGTGTTTATCTTCACTCTTTTTTCTTTGCTTCTTTATTGTGATTTTTTTCATACCGAATTGTGAGTGGGTTCCAATGGACAATTATTTGCGATAAGACGGTTTCTTGTCAACCGTCATTGTTGGTGCGTCGTAATAACTACTTATTGTAGTAGTGTTGATGGGATTCTGCCTTGCACCCCATTGTCATTAAACTCCTTGGAGGCTTCAAAAGCTTTAGCAATGACTTCAACTGTTTAACTAACATCACATATTGAACTTGACAGGTATGTACATTTCAAGTGATTAGAGAGAAAAATTTGATTTGGTTTTGGAGGAATCATTGTTGGGATCATTTGTTAATTTGACATGTGTTGGGAAGTAAAATAGAAGTGAGAGTAGTATAGGGAATCCAACTAATTGAACAAATGGTGCAACCTATTTGCTTCTACCACCTTTGTCAAAGTATAATCTACCCAAAACAGTGGCCATAGATTGGCCTGCCAGAAGAAAGATGGTATAAAGAGACACACGCAACCATCGTTTGTAGTTTTTTAGTGTCTGGTATTGAGGTTGTTGAGTAACAGATATATGTTTGTGGACATTGTGTGCATTTTATAGTGTTTTGAGGAATACAACTATAATAAATTGAGATGAGTTCTATTACTTTCTAATTATAGAATTGATTCACATTTAAGACAAGAGAGGGATGTGGAGACAACTTTCTAAATATGGATTTTTGCCACATCTTTATACTAACTAATAGAATTGAGCTGAATTGGATTATTGCTTTTTTTTTTTGTTTGGGCCATTAATTATTATACAGTCTTAGCTTAAATATGTTGTTTTTGTCTGTGTAATATAATGTTGTTTAGTTTTGATTCTTTGTTATTTTATTTTAGTCATTATAATATACTTATTTATTTTTAGTTCCTATAATATTTGTTTATTTTGAATTATTTAATTTAATTTTTTAATAGGGACTAAAATAAAATTATCTACATATTATAAGAACAAAAATAAAAATAATCTATATATATATTACAATAACAAAAAACAAATCAAAATATATAAATAAAAAAAATACAACGACCATTTTAGAA
>PYAF01001580.1:0-39370 GCA_007407185.1 Glycine tomentella | reverse complement strand
CACGCGACCCGCGCGCGATCTCACGCGAGTCGCGTGGATGGGCAGAGAGGATGGCGCGTGTCGCGTGATGTATGGCGCTACCCGCGCGGCTTGGCAGAGGGAAAATTACTTCCAGACTTCTTGGCGCGACTCGCGTGAATTCCTGCGCGATCCGCGTGGGACTCCAGTTTTGCTTTTCTTCTTTCGTTGGCCTTGAATCTTCCTCTTTTGACCTAAAAATGCATAATTGGTATTGAATTAGCTTTAAAACAATTAAAATGCTAAACTTAACTAATTCTAACCTATTTAACTACTCATTTAACTAAATTCTAATCTAAAACTATATTAAAAACAAGATGTGTTTGCAACACATCAATATCCTCCTTCCAACATACTGTTCTAAGACGGTTTTGCTAAAAATCATCTTAGAAGGTTATGATTTAAAGACGGGTTTTGTAAAAACTGTAAAATCGTCTTAAAAGTGAGCGGGATTTTTGAAAAAATTCAATTTTTTAAAAGCATTCAAAGACGGTTTTCAAAAAATCGTCCTTGAAAATTGTTTCCATTTTAATGCTTTACGTGCTCTCTCAGTTGACTCACCCTTCCCATTTCGAAAATCCTCCACAAATGTCGCGACTTGATAGATAGAGAGAGAGAGAGAGAGAAAATGAAGAAACAAAGGGTCGAAGTGGCGTTGTTGGGGGCGAAATGGTCAATGTGGAGATGGAGGTGGATGTGATCGACGAGGTAGTCAGCGACGACGAGGTAGTGGAGGTAGCGGGAGAGCGCGGCGAGGCAGTTGAAAGCGAGGACCTTGATGATGAAAAATAATTTAGGGGTTGGAATAGGGTTGGGGAAAGTGGAGGTAAGGTTGGATTCACGGATTGAGGATGGGAGAGAGGAGTGGTGGAAGGTGTAGAAGATGAAGACGGCGAGGGAGATGAGGATAGTGGGAGGAAGTGTCGTTTGGGTCACACCATTCTCTTACAGTATATTTTGTTCATTTTATTTTTTCACTCAAACTTCTATTTTTGTTGTATCTATTTTCCTTTAGATTGGGAGTATATTTTACCCTTGCTCATTCTTGGTGCTGGATTCTCCCAATATGGAGTTTCTCTTTGGACTGGATATGCTCCGAAAGCACCAGGTACCATCCTCAGTTAAACTATTTGATATCATTGCTTTCCATATTTCCCTGGATATGATTGTTGACTATAGATCGTGACTTGGTGATAATGTGTGAACTGAAAACATTGTTATGGTTCGTTAAAAGTTCAAAAATGCAATTACCATTGTCGAGTGCCTATGACAAATGTACTCACTTTAAAAGTTCAAATCTGCAATTACTTATTGTTATTACAAAAGGGATGTGCTCATCAATTAACAAGAAATGGGAAACCAAAGACAAGCAAGAGATCACACAGTACCACTAGCGAGTGGTAGGGTGTTTGGAATAATATGCATAAAGTCTTAGATTCAATTTTCAGTATGATTATTGTAAAAAAAATAAAATAAACAAGAGATTAGCTATTAGGATTGCATTTACATGACATTATACTCAATTAAATACTAAATATTGTTTACTGATGAAAAAAAATACCAAAAAATTAATGATGTTATTGGACTTGTCTGGACTCCCCTCCCATTGTTCTTGGTTCATTTTTTTCAGCATACCCCACAATAGGTAAGTATTCAATTGGACACTGAAAAATAAGGAGTCATTATTTGTAGTTGGTTGCTTAGCTTTTGGTTCCAAAGCCTCAATTAATTTCAAGATTATGATTTTACTTGGAATTTTTTTTATTAAAAGATATTTCTTTTGAATGTATGCAGGATCCTTTTCAAGGTCAGCTGTAAATCATGAAAATGGTGCAAAATCTGGTGTATCTGGGATTGTTTCAGGAATTATAATGACCTGTGCACTTTTGTTTCTAACACCATTATTTGAGTACATACCTTAGGTTTGTTTTCAAGTCTTTATACGTCATAGGCTATATTTGAAAATGCTTTTCCTTGTATTCAATCCATTGCATCAAGAATGAAATGGATATGGCATTAAGACTAGCAAAAAAGATTTGAAATTTGGGTCCATTTGCTTAAGTTTTAAAAAAGTTGATGCAAGGATACAACTTATTTTTAGTATTTTTCTTCAAAATCTACTATTTTTTGGTTCATGAGGAAAGCAATAAAACAGAGTTTTTTTAGCATTTTGGTTTTGGTTTTAAACATACATAATTACTATAAAAATTTTAAGCATATCTTTTAATTGAAAGAAAAAACACTTTCCTTATAAAAAAAGGCCCTTTTATCTTTTCTTTCTGTCATTTTTAAATTTGGATTTATTTTTTTACTTTGTTTTTGTCTATCACTCAAATTTAAGAGATGCATTTTCTTTTCTAGAATGCTGATTATGAATTTTTTGGATACAATAATCCAGTGTACCCTTGTTGCCATTGTTATCTTTGTTGTGATAGGTCTGGTAACAATTCGTCTTTTATGCTGAAGTATTAATTTCTTATTCGGCATCCATGGGTCATTAGAAGTGATTTTTTGTTCAATATAGAAAAGAGAGGAAGAGATAGCATTACTAGTTTTATGCCATAGAAAATGGAAATATGTAATGTTAAAATAGAGTTTGTCTCTATCCTTGTTCAAACTGTTATAAGATAGTCAGTCTTTAGTTTTGATAACATACATTAGTTTTTGTTTCATATTGAAATCTAATCCACTGTATAGATTTGTTGATTTAGTTAGTGTTAATTCATATTATTCTATTATTGGTAGAACTTTGTGTTTCATTAATAATTATATAGTGAATATCTTAACGTCTAACCCAATTAATTTTATAATTTATTAATTAAACCAATGGCCTATTGTAGAAAATTTGTGTTATTGTATTTGTTAACTAAGAATTCATTCTTAATTCTTTGGCTTGATTTTTCAGGTAGATTATGATGAGGCCATTTTTTTGTGGCGTGTAGATAAGAAAGATTTTCTTCTTTGGACCATTACTAGCACTACAACATTGTTCCTTGGTATTGAGATTGGTGTCCTTGTTGGGGTGAGTACTAGGTGATTTTTTTTCTGTTAGTAAGTAATGCCTTTAATAATAATGAACTATGTCCATGCTTGCTGTAGTTATTTATCAGTGCACAATATGGCCTTGAGTTTTTTCCCTATGAATATCAAGAAAACAAAATGAAAAAAAAGGAACATATAACTAAAATAAAAATGATTAAGAGATTAAAATCATACATGAACCACAATAAATAGAATAAAAATACAATGAAGTGAAATTTATACTATACCTTAATGGCTTGTGCCACTTTTTTTCATTTCCTAGCTCCACACCACCTATATATATATATATATATATATATATATATATATATTGTAATGGTCTAAGTAAATGTTCTTAGTTCTCCACGCCAAATATAGCATAAGTGCTGATTGGCCATATAGCTATTGGCATATTCAATTCCTTTTTAAAAACTTATGTTACTATAGATATGCTTGCATGAGTTGGAGGCTACATGGTGTACTGTTATGAAAATTGGATGATGTGGGTGGCAGGTTCTATTTAACCAAAATCTATTTACTAGACCAATTGTTGGAATGGTGAAACAAATGAAAACTTTACCTGGTTATGAAAGTTAGGGCAACTTCTACTTAAACTAGGAGCCTGTTCAGGTGAGGGTTTTACTTTGTGATGGCATTTGCTTTTGCTTCTATTTGCCTGATAATAAAATTCACTACCAATTAAAGTGTTTGTTCAAGGCTAGGAACAAGCTTTTAGAAACAGGTCATTATTCACTTTCTCACTATTTCTTTTTAAAACATTATGTGCAAGAAAAAGCTAGCTTATTTGAAAAGACTTCTACATGACCTTTTCATTCGTGAAGGTTTGAGCCTTGTTCTTCAATTTATATTTTATATTGGGATGTGCTAAGTACTATGCTCCTTGATAAAAATATTTTAGGGACCAGATGACTATGCTTTTATATTCCCTTTTTTATGTTGTTGACTTCTTGCACTAGGATTCCAGTTTGATTATGCCTTTTATTGGATCATTTTGAAATATCAGCAATCTTCAAGTGCCACTGCCCCTACCCATGCTATTTGTAAGTGATAGCATGCTATCTTATTGTATTAGCTGATTGATTGTTGAGATTAGGTTATTTTAGTGGAAGTGACATTTGCAGGGTCCTGCTGCTAGACCAAGTTCAAGTATGCCACAACTGGCTTCAAATGGTGATGGATAGATAGGTATAGTCTTTCTTTTTGCTTCACATCTCTAATCTATTATTTATTTACCTTGATTGAGATGTTAGAGTGTGGTGTCATACCATTCAATAATTTGTCAGCTATTATGTGATGCCTTTTGTCCTTTATAGTTTGTCATTTGACTCCTCTTGTTGTTTTTTTGTCACTCGCCATGCTTTCCTATTTGACATGAATCTTAAGTGTTGGCTAAGGGTTGCAGTTGATTGTTTCCCTATCAAATTTTGCCAGCTCTTGGAGTATGGGCTCAATTCAAAGTGGTGAACTAGCTACTCCGTAGGTTTAGAAAATATTTGGCACAGAAGCCCGGTTGGACTAGGTGTGTATTTATTGACATATATTTTTGATAGTCTTAAGTTAGTGTTGGTTCTTGTCTTCTTGATTTGAAGATGCTATTGGATATTGTATGAAATTGATTTCAGTAGGTAAGGTCAAGGAAGGAGAGGGATATTAGCCATGCAAGAATGAAAAGGATATTAAAATATATATTAAGCATGCTAAAAAGATATTAAATAAAAATCATATGTCCAATTGCCAATGAATCTGGAAATAGATATAATTATTGTTTTTGTACTCATATTTAGTTTAGAAGGAAGACAGAACATATTAGTCCTTTAGGGCCATTGTCCCACGTTTTGTATTTTTATTCTTCTACATACCCATTTTCATGGTAGTGTCCAATGTTTAAAGGAACACTTTCTAAACATTAGTATTTTCATACAAGTTGACTGATGATGGAGGCTCAAGAATGATGTGCATGAAGATAACCCACATCCATTTGGAATGTGTGTGCATGATGGAGGCTCAAGAATGTTTTTTGTTAACAGTGATTCTAAGACGGTTATACCTAAGAACCGTCTTAGAACACTGCTTTTATACTTTTTTATTTTAACACAGTGATTCTAAGATGGTTCTAAGGTATAACCATCTTAGAATGGTCACATTCTACGACGATTATACCTAAGAACCGTCTTAGAACACTGTTTTTATTTTTATTTTTTTTTAACACAACTATTCTAAGACGGTTCTAAGGTATAACCTTCTTAGAATGTGACTATTCTAAGACGGTTATATGTAAGAACCGTCTTAGAACACTGTTTTTTTTAACACAGTCATTCTAAGACGGTTCTAAGGTATAACCGTCTTAGAACCGTCTTAGAATAAGTGGTTTTTTTATTTTTATTTTATTTTATTTTTTAACACCTTCTAAGACGGTTCAGTGGAATAACTGTCTTAGAATCCTTTGTTACGAAGACGGTTTAATAATCGTCTTTGAATGTCTTACTTTTGACGACGTTGGATACAAAGACGGTTCTTCAACCGTCTTTGTATAGGGTTTAGAACCGTCATTGAATAGCACTTTTGTAGTAGTGTCATTTGTATTAGTTCGTTCTAATGAACAAAATTACTCCTTGTTCAGAGAACGATAGTTTTAAGAGTACACTAGTATTATACACAGTCATGAATAATGATAATGACAATTATTGTTACTTATTCAAGGTGTGAATTAGTCGGGTTAATAAAGAGAGTATATATAAATAAATTATAAATTTAAATATGTTTTTAATTCTAAATAAATATCTGATTGTATTTGTTTTTTAATAAATTTTTATTTTGTGTTGAATTTTTAATATAATAATAATTTTATTTTTTGTCCTTAATACTATTTATTATCTCTGATAAATTATTGAATTTTATGATATAAATTTTTTTTATTTATTATAAGTCAAGATTAAAATAAAGTTTGTTAATTTGTTAATAAATAAATATAAAATTTATTAATTTATCAAGACTAAAATAAAATATCAATGATCAAAAATAAAAAATATTATTTTATTATAAACTTGGATATTTATTAAAAATAAAAAAGTATTTAAGTTTAAAATATATATATATATATGTATTATAAGTTGTTTTATGGTACTTTACCCGCCTAAATGATAATTATTATTACTTATTCGAGGTGTGTATTCCTCGAGTTAATAAATGAGACTATCAAGTAAATGATAACAACACTTTTAAACATGTTAATTGGAGTCAATGATAGATGATAGATATAAGGAGGTTGAAAAAAAAGGGTAAAAGCAAATAAAAAGGGAGAAGGGAGGGGGGAAATGAAGAAGAAAATGACTAATATTGAACCATCTAGAACATAGAGATAACAACGGATTTAACCATCCACTAAACTTATAGTTTTTGTTCATTTCGTCTTAAAAACATCGTCCATCAATATATATCTCACTCCATTAAGTCTTGTTTAATTACCTTTCCCAGGTAAGTTTCGGTTTACCTCTACCTCTCTTTGTCTTGAGCTCTTGGTAACAAACTTTTGTTCTTACGGGAGCATCCAAGGGTCATCTCATTACGTGTCTAAATCACTTCAATCTATGTTCCGTCATATTTTCACTCACCGGTACTATTGTTATCTTTCTTCGAATATATTTATTTCTTATCTTATCCATCTTCATATAACCAGACGTCCACCTTAACATCCTCATTTCTGCTACCCCTATTTTATGTTCATGTTGTTTATGTGCTCGCCAACATTCAACTGCATATAACATTGCAGGTCTTATAATTGTTCTATAGAATTTTCCATTTAGTTTAAGGGAAATTTTGCGATCACACAACAACTCAGATGCACTCTGTCATTTCATCCACCCTGTTCTAATTCTATTATTTACATCCTCATAAATCTCTCTACATTTTTGCAAAATTGATCCCAGGTTCTAAAAACATCTTTCTTGAGTATCTCTTGACCAAATAAATGCATAGGGTCTTGATCATCATGTTTTACCAGTGAAAACTCACATTTCATATATTCAGTCTTGCTTCGGCTTAACGTTAGTCCTTTAGACTCGAAAGTTCTTCTCCACAATTCAAGTTTCCAATTAACACTGTCTTTGATGTCATTAGTAAGCACAATATCATTTGCAAAAGCATACATCACTACAATTCCTCTTGAATATCTTTGTTAATTCATCCATTACTAAGGCAAAGAAATAAAGACTAAGAGTCGAACCTTGGTGTACACCTGATTTGAAAATAACTTGATATTCCATTACAGGCTTTCACATATGTGGCAACCCCATCATACATATCTTTGATTGAATTTATATACTTTAATGATATTTTTTTTTCTTAAAAGCCTACCATAAAACTTTTCTTGGGACACTATCTTATGTTTTCTCAAGATCTATGTTTCTTCTTTTCTCGATACCTTTCTATTAATTGTCGCATCAAGAAAATATATTCGATGATATATCTTCCTAGCATAAATCCAAATTAATTTACAGATATTTTGGTCTCTCTCCTCAAGTGATTGTCATTAACTTTCTTCTACAACTTCATAATATGACTCATAAGCTTAATACTTCTATAGTTAAAACAATTTTATATCTCACTCTTGTTTTTGTAAATAGCCACAATCATACTTTAAAAATATAACTTTAACAAGTTATACTCAAGTAATTTTTTATCTTCAAAAAATTTAATAGATAAATAAATTTCAATCTCTAGTATTTTCAAGTCCATTTTATCACCTCTAAATGTAATTTTCATTACCTATTAAAAATATCTAATAAAGAGCTTTTTTTAAGCCTAAGAAAAAGTAGTTTTTTTAAATCCTTCAGAAGTGGAGCTAGACTCAAATAGAAGCAAAACGTTTGTTATGGTAGACTTAAATATAATTAAATAATTAATTTTATTCTATTAAATGATATCTTTTTAAAATACCATTCATTTAGTTACATTTTTATTTTTAATAATTCTTTTTTATTCAGGAGATAAAGTTTCAAATGAAAAATATTTTTTAAATATCATTATTTTTAATTGAGATTAGTAAAATTAAATAATTTTAACTTACTTTTTTAGTTAATATGAAATTAGTTATTTTTTTTTACTTATATTTGAATCCAAAAGTAGTTAATTATTCTTCAACAAAAAAAAGTTAATTATGCAACAGTTAATAAGAATCATAATTTTTAGGTTTTAATATTTTATTATTTTCTTCATTTTTAGTCCTATAAATTTATGTTTTATGGACTACATTAAAAAATACAAACTTATAAAAAATAAAAATTTAAAAAAACTTACAAAGACTAAAATTAAAAAATACTAACAATAAACTAAATTTATATTTAAACTTAATTTTTTTGTTAATGGTTTCATAATTAACAGTTAATAAAGATTTTTGTGTTCAATTAAATTTTTAGCAGTTCAAGATATAACTGCTAATCCATTGCGTTAAGAAAATCCGTTTTTGCAGTTGTGATTTTACTAAATATTTTATTTTTATAGAAATTTTATATTATTAAGATATATATGCTGATGCAGTTTAGAATGTTCTCCAAGAGGTACGCGCTTTCAAAGAACATATTCAAAAGACACATCACTTGCATACTATATATTAATTATATTTTTTTTCTCCTGCATTAGAATCATAATCATGGGTGTCTTAAATCTATTTACAATAATCTCACTCATGATAGATAATTATTACTCATCTAATAAAATTTTACTAAAAATAAAATTCAAATTTTTTATTAAATAAATAGTTCTCATACATATAAATATAACAAAACATTATACTATTAAGTCAACCCTTTAAAATTAATATAGGAAATTCTTAGCATTTTTTTACCCTTTAAAATTTATGCTAGTGTTCCGTTTGTTTCCAGAACACAAATGTCCACCAAGTATTGGTGATGATCAATATGAGATTAAACTCTCTCTCTGAGAATACTTATGGTAAAACAAATACGTCAGGGAAGAAGATCACAATGAACACGAAACCATAATTGGATGTGAGGTGTATGCTATGTGTGAATAGAAAAGAGAGTCAGAATGTGTGTGTACCTTTTTGACTGTAATCATCATGTATTTATAGGCAAATATACCTCAGTTACTTCACGTATTGATTCCGAGAATATCGGCCTCTATTCCCACATCTTAACTGCCTCTGTTGACTTATTCGTGGCCCACGTTCAATGAATCAGTTGAGTGCACGATTCTAATAACTGGGCCTCAACATTAAGCCCAACTATTATTTCCATAACAATTGCCCCACAGCCTGGTTATCAAGTAACCTTGGTAGCCGGGTTGCAATAAATCATTAGTCGAAGTAAGACACATTTCGAACTCGGCTGTTAAACAATAATGGTGACCGGATACATCATGATCTTACTGTCTGGGTATCCCACCATTTTGTTGGCCGGGTACGATGTGCCCTTAATGTCCGAGCATCCCACCATTTTGTTGGCCGGGTATGACACCTCCTTTATGACTAAGTTATCCTGTATTTTGAACCTGACTATATAACGACCATAATGACCAAATCGCAAGATGTCTCCCTTCCTTTGCTGAGGTCTCAATCTGCATCTTCCCCGGGTTCACCATACAAATGAGACAATAAGACAATGATCCAGGTAGATATTAATCCGGGTAGACTCAATGTCTACCTTTACTATTAAAAATTAAAAAACGACTCGACCCCATAACCCCTCATAATGATATATGTTACTATTCCTGCCATTAATGCAATAAAGCACCTATCGTTTCATTCCCTTCAGTAATCATTGTCATTATTAGGCTTTTCCTATCCTGCCCTCAGCAATGTTTAGTATTTTACTAACATACCCTCGTGTCGTTTCGAAAATCGCCAGTTGTCCTCTGAACCGTTTCATTTTCTTTGGCGGTTACTTATTTTATCTTTATATTTGAAATTTCTGCCTAAAATATCGCTTCCCCTACTTACTTCTTTTCCTACACCATTTCATTCTTTCATCCTTTTGTGATTCCTTTGCATTATCCCCACATCTTCTTTGCATTCTCTCTGCAATCTCCCTCTGTAATCTCCCTTTCATTCGTCTTTACCCAGTTATTGACTACTTCACCCATCAGGTATTCTCTTTATCTTCTTCTACCTTCTACTTTCTTAAATTGTTTTCTTTTACTTTACTTTCTGAAATCATCTTCTGTTCTGACATTCTGAGTATTTTGCATTCGAAAACATCTAAGGTTTTAGACCAAATTTTCTCCTTCTTCTTCATTTTCTTCTTTTATCATGGAACTTACCCCTGAAGAGGAGGCTCATTTACGAAAAACAGTCACCCCCAAAACTGGGTGGTGGCTGTTTGGTTGGCCTCTTTCTGATGAGGAGATACAGAAAGATCTCCTGCGTGGCCATACCGGAGGCTCTTCCTCTTCAAAGAAACCAAAGGTCTCCGCCACCCAACACATACCTAAACCGTCGCTCCCATCTAACCCATCTCTCCGGGGCATTAGCGGGTCCGAACCCGCACCAAGTGCTCTTCCGGGTCTTTTGGGCCCTAAACCCCCTGGGCCTAACCCTCAATTGCCCCGACCAAGGGATGCTTCTATTGGGCTTCCTTCTCGGCCTACCAACCAGCCTACCGAAGTCTCCCCGTCCTCCTCGGATGAGGTGATTGAAGTCCAATATGATGCATGTATGGACTGTGTCTCGAAGGCTATGTATTATATGAATCTTGGTTCTCACGATATTGCCGAGTCAATACTGGGATCCTGTCGGCACAATCCCGTGCTCCTTCCTTCCACCAAAAAACCATAGCCGAGGTCGTCTACTCGGTTAGATGACGACGAGGTTCCGACCTCAGCCTCCTATACTCCTAGTTTTTTGCCTTCAAGTTTGTTTTACTAACCTTTCTCGTTTTTATTCACGTAGGTATATATGGATCCCACTTTGGAAATTGTAGACGAATCACTTTCTGTCGAGTCTCAATCGGATGTTCCTCCGGTCTTGGCGTCTAAATTCCCTTGGGTCACACATGAAGTTCTCCGAACCTTCTCTTCTCTTGACCTTTCGTCAATAGTAGCTACCCCAACGGGCAGACAAGATGGATTCGCCATCCGGGCTCCCCTCTCAGGCGAGCCTGTCTGTGCTCACCGGGAAGGAAATGACCCTAACTTTTTCTTCTTTTACCAAGATGTAGTTACTAAACTTCGCATTCGGTTCCCCTTTTCTTCTTTTGAGACCGAAGTCCTTACTCATCTCCGGATAGCCCCCTCTCAACTTCATCCAAATAGCTGGGTGTTTGTCAAAACATTTGAAATGTTCTGTGAAGACCTTGGGATCCCTTGCACTGTCCCTTTATTCTTTTACTATTATTTCCCCCACACCGGGCAGACGGGTAAGGAGCCGCCTAACCGCAAAGGATGGGTATCCCTCTGGAGTCAAACCAAGCGTAAAACACTGACTCCTTTAAAGGCTTCAAGGACAAATATTTTAAAGTTGTTGCTGAACCCGAACAGCAACCATTTTTTCTTTCCGGCCCCGAGTCATCCGAAGTGGATTGGGCCTTCCCCCTCTACTGGACGCAAGATCATTATAGACAAGATCGGTCATCCTACCAGTTTACCGAGGAGGAATTGCCAGATTCCGACGCTTCCTCTATTTTCTTGATCTCTGAATATATGGATACTCATGGGTCGCCTAATGTGGCTGATTACTTGCGTGGTCTCCGGGCCGACTTGCATGCGCATTGTACAATAACTTTCTTCTCAATTATTGCTTTGCTATGTTTATTATAGTCATGTATAACCACTTTATCTTCGTTGCAGCTGACGATATGGGACCACAACCATCTTCCACCTCCAAGTCGGCTTTTGATGCGACCGCCCAACCCAAATCGGGTGAGGCCAAGGGCAAAGGGCCGGCTTCCGAGAAGCCTTAGGCTCGGCCCACACCACCCAAGTCACGAAAGCGTCCGCCTCCTTCCTATCGGACTGCTTTAGAGGGCTTGAATAAGAAAACCAAGGTGGTGTCAGAAGCACCCGCGGCCCCCGGGGTCCTGATCTTGGCCGTTGCCATTACCTCCGGGCCGGATTCGACCATGGCCATCCCGGCCTCCACTACTTCTGCTGTGGATCTTACCATGGTGACTTCCCCAACACCAGCCCCTTCTTCCTTCACCCCCAAACATGCTGAAGCTAGCACTCCTTTCGGGAATCTTTGGGAAATCGGGGGGGGGAGGGGGGGGATGGGTGTCGGATGAACTATTTAAATTGATTAAGGCCCCTTCCCGTCTTCTCGAAGCTCGTCCTCCTATGAATGAGGAACTTGCTGAGCTAGCGCGCATCGAGGAGAACGCCCTCAAGTGCGCGTCTTTAGTTAAGTCTTTTACTATCTTGCGCAAGAGGTATGTGCCTTTACATGGTTCTTCTATGTTTATGCTCTTAAGTATGGGGCAAATCTTTTAAATAACTCATGTTGCAGGTATGCGGCCTCGGTTGAGGAGAAGAAGAAGATTTATGAAGAGCTTCTCTCCACCAAGGCCGGACACGAGAGAGCTCGGGAGAGGCTTGTTGCAGAGAACCGACAACTCCGAGAAAACTTACTCTTGAAAACTGGGAAGCTAAAAGAAGAGCTGCTAGCTTCCCAGCTCGCCGCCACTTCTCTGTGGAATGATATAGGCTGGGCTCGAGGCTCTCTTGAAGCTGCCCAGCAATAGGTTGAAAATGAAGAGAATACTTCAACACAACCAAGAGGGGGGTGAATTGGTTGAACCTTGATAAATTAAAATTTCAAATCAGAGTTTTTCCACAGAATCTTTATCACTTTTAAAAATTGTTTCAAAACCAAGAATCAGTATTCAATCAAATTCCTTTTTCAAGAACAATAGAAAACAGAGTATAACTTTCTGTGAAATGAGATTGATTCACAAACAAAGCAATTAAAAGATGAATAGATGAGAAGAAAGATTAGCCACAAATTTTTATACCGGTTCACTTCAAACACTATGAAGCTACATCGAGTTCTTCCACTCAACACTAGAGTAGAGTTCCACTATTGTAAAAATATTCTTACAAGCAATTACAAGCCTCTCTTTATCAACCCTAGATAAAGTTCAGAAGTCTAAAACCCTATTAGACCCTTAGAGACCAAAACCCACACTGAGAACACTACTCAGCTGTCCTTAGAGAAACATTATCTCTAACCTTGCAAGAAACCCATTTACAATAGACTAATCTTTACAGAAATTCAAATAACAGTTTTACACCTTCAAAGAATAAAGAAAGATATCACCTAATAATCCAAGAATTTATGCACATGAATGATTCAACAGGTTGATTGACAGATTACTAACTCAATGCATTCCTTTCCTTATGCTTTGATGAACAATGATGCTTCACTCTCTTAAATCAAACAATCATATGAATTTGTGAAACCTAAGAGTGTTTAGTGACTCAGAAAATTTACTAATGAAAGCTCAAGAAGGTTTGTGATTGCCCAGAATTCGAAATCTCAAAAGTTACAACCCTCAGAATAATGGGTTCTATTTATAACAGTTTTCTAACTGAAAATAATCGATTAAACCCGCTCCAGTAATTGATTATTTAGCATATGTAATCGATTAATCCAAGATTGTAATCGATTAAAATGCTCCTAATAAGTTCTGGGTTTGAGCTATGAACAATATAATCAATTATTCCGTGAAGTAATCAATTAAACCAGTCAGGCATGATTTTCTAAATGTACTTTGTAATCGATTATCACGATGTGTAATCGATTAAGTCAGTGAGCTTTGTTTTCCTAAGCATGCATGTAATCGATTACCGATTTCTGTAATCGATTAAGCCAGAGAGTTCCATATCTCATAAAAAGCCTAAGTAATCGATTAATCCGATATGTAATCGATTACAATGATCATGATTTGTTTTTCTAAAGGCACGAAGAACAAAATAATCGATGTCATTAGCTTGTAATCGATTAATGCAGAAAGGATTCATTTTTCCAAAAACTTTGTTAATTGAAAAACTTACTTATAATCTGCCTTTATTTAATCCTTTTAATCTAACAATCCTAGATGAATGATTCATGCATGATATGCTCAATTGGATTATCAGATCATAAACTTCCTTTTACATTAATCAAATTGATCTTCAGCTTTTCTTGGTACTTTGTCCTTGAGCATGTTGAAAGCACAAAACACTTGAGCCTTTGATCTTTGTTCATTGATGCATGGCTTCACTTGAATCAACAGTCTCCCTCTTTTTGGCTTTAAACATGCCAAATCTTCAATTTGATTAAGCACAAATACTTGGGAATCAATTTGTAAAGCCATTGTTGAACAAGCTTTTATAAACCTGTAAAATTTTCAATACCTTGCCAAGAATCAAGTGTTAAAGTACATGTACTCATGAATTATTCAATTAAACACTATACCAATTGATTGATTTCCTTAATATACCTTTACTTCGAATTTCAAATCGAACTCGGATAACTGAATTGCCCAGTTAATCATTCTCCCTGCTAAATCTGGCTTATTGCCAGATTGGTTGATTTGTTCTTATGGTAATGGTGTGACTTTGGAAATATGGCTATAATTTTTTCGCAGCCGTGATCAATGCAAATGCCACTTTTTCTAGCTTCTGATATCGCAGCTCGGAGTCACGTAGAGCCCGGCTTACGAAATATACCGGCTTTTGAACTGCATCAACTTCCCTGACCAGCACGGCACTAACAGCCTCTTCTCCCACCGATAAATATAAAACTAACACCTCTCTCGGTTCCGGTTTCGACAGGACTGGGGGAGATGCCAAAGCCTTCTTCATTACGACAAATGCTTCGTCACACTCCGGGTTCCATTGTATTATGGCCTGCTTCTTCAGCATCTTGAAGAAAGGGAGAGCTTTTTCGGCCAACTTTGGCATAAAACGTGTCGATGCAGCAATCCTCCTTGTCAACTGTTGTACCTCCTTCTTGCTTTTTGGGAACTGCATTTCCAACACCGCCCGACATTTGTCCGGGTTCGCTTCTATTCCTCTGTGGGTCAACATAAACCCCAAGAACTTTCCAGCTCCTACTACAAAATTACAGTTCAGAGGATTTAAATGGATGTTATATTCTCTCAACTGCTTAAATGTTTCCTCTAGGTCTTCGACATGCTGGCTGACCTCAGCTGTTTTGACAATCATATCATCAATATATACTTCGATGTTGCGGCCGAGTTGCGGTTCGAACACCCTGTTCATCATTCTTTGATACGTCGCCCCTGCATTCTTCAACCCGAATGGCATTACATTATAACAGTAATTGGCCTTGTCGCCAATGAATGCCATCTTCTCCTGATCTTTAGGGTGCATCGCAATCTGATTGTACCCAGAAAACGCGTCCATGAAAGACAATACCTTGAACCCGGAAGAGTTATCTACCAACTAATCTATGTTCGACATTGGGTATGCGTCCTTCGGGCACATCTTATTCAAATCTGTATAGTCGGTGCATACTCTCCATTTCCCATTCGATTTACGTACCATAACAACATTTGATAACCAGGTTGTGTACTGAATTTCCCGTATGAACCCGGCCTATAGCAATTCCTCAATATGGGCCCGCAGGGCCTGAGTCCTCTCTGGTCCCAGCTTTCGTTTCTTTTGTTGCACTGGCTTCGATCTTGAATACATGGATAATTTATGGCAACAAAACTCAGGATCTATTCCCACTATCTCAGACGCCTTCCACGCAAACAAATCTTGATTTCTTCTAAGGCACTGGATAAGCGCCTCCCTTTGACTGGCTTTCATCGTTCGTCCGATCTTGGTGGTCTGACCAGCTTAATCACCAATCGGGATACACTCGACGTCTTCCACCGGCTCCGGCCTCCATTCATTTGGTGCTTCTCTCATATCCATCTCAATCATATTTACTGGTTGTACCCGGTTATTATTGTTATCTCGGGTATGCATGCCCCTGTCCAGCTCTCGGGCTACTGGTACTGGCTTGCTTTCGCTTTCTCGGATTGTGTCATAATAACACTGTCGAGATTCCTTTTGATCACCGCATATGGTCACCACCTGACCATTACCGCCCACAAACTTAAGCTTTTGATGTTTTGTGGACATCAAGATATCCCATCTGTGGATAGTCGGCCTTCCCAGTATCATATTGTATTGAAAAGGGAAGTCTGCCACCACGAACCTTACTCTTTCCGACTTGAATGCTTCCCTCGTGCCTAAAGTCAACCGCAAGTAAATGGCTCCTTTGACGATTGTATTCCCGCCATTGAAACCAATTAACATGGTTTTGCACGATTTCAAATCTTCCAAGTCCAAATTCATCTTTTTGAATGCGCTCCATAGAATAATGTCGGTCGAACTTCCATTATCTACGAACATTTTCAGAACTCGGCAATTTCCCACCGTTCCAGTAAAACGAGTCTGTCTTCCTAGCCCAGCACCACTCCCTCCATGCCCTGCTTCATGAAATATAATAGTGGTGGTTCCCTGTCTCCTTCTTGGTCTTTAAACTTCAGTTGCGCTCTGATCGATAACACCTCCTTCATATACTTCTTCCTCTGATTAGTGGTATCACCTCCACCCCCATGGCTCCCGACATAACATTGCATTCGAACTCAGGTTCCGGTAACGTATCATCCTCTTCTCGTGACTTCTTTCTTCCTTCCTTCTTTCCAGGTTGGACCTCATCTCTCTTGCGTTTATTCTTCCGTCCATATTGTCTTAATCTTCCTTCTCAGACAAACTTCTCAATTGCATCTCGTAAGTCCCAACACTGATCCGTGGTGTGCCCGGGTCCATTATAGAACTCACAAAATCGTGACTTGTCTAACCCGGCCTTATTAAACATAGGACGGGGTTGTTCCACCTTCTTCATATCGGTTAACGCTACCTCCTTCCAAATCTGAGAACGAGAAACATTCAAAGGAGTGTACTTCTCATACTTATTCTCATATCTCCCTAGCCTAAACTTCATATCATTATTCTGGGTTCAATTCTCGGAATGTCCCTTATTTTTTGGGGGTGGGCTCCTTCTTTTAGGACTCCGCTCCTTTTCTCGTCCTGGAGCGTTTTCTATCTCCATCTGCTCTAACTCCAAGTACTTCTTTGACCGGGCTCGAAATTCCATCAAGGACTTTACTGGGTCTTTATAAATGGACTTTGCGAATCTGGACGATCCATTCAACCCGGCAGAGATTAAGTACACATGGACTTTCTCCTCCAACCCTTGTACTTGCAGCGTGGCTTCTTTAAACCTGTCCAAATAACTTTGCAACGTTTCCCCGGGTAACTGCTTTATTTTTCCCAAGGCGAACTCGGACTTTGGCTGTTTTTAGCTGGTCGCAAAATTCAACAAGAATCTTTTCCCAAAAGTTCCGAATTGATCTCGGCGGCAATGTATGGAACCAAGTCTGTGCTGGTCCCGTCAATGTAGTAACAATAATCCTTGAAAAAATGGGCTCGTCAATGCCTCGAACACACATCTGCAAATCAAACTCGTCAATATGCACCTGTGGGTCCTGGGTCCCATCATATTTGGACAGAAATGACCCATCGAAGTCGTCTAAATACCGAGCATTCACTATTTCGTCCACAAAAGGGCTGTTATTCTGCTGTCCCCGGCTATATTTCCTCCGATAGACCGGTCCCTCATTTCTTCCACGAGGAGCCAATTCCTCCTCTCGACCATGATCTATTGATAGTCGGTCAGCTTGTTGCACTTCCGGGTTGTCAACCCGGTTCTGAACATTTCCATCACTCCTGACCTCCTCCCGTGACTGTTCCCGAACTCGGATCCGTTCTCGGGGTTGGATTCCATTCCTCATCTGGGCACCTGACAGCTCGGCATTGCCGGGCTGGTTAGCTTGTGCTTCCGGAGCTGGCCTTGTCGGCATTGACTCCTCTTCGTGGTCTAAACCGTCAACCCGTTCGACCATACTTTGTAATCTCCATTCCAACTGTGCCATTCGTTGAGTTTCGGCACGTTTCCACTCTTCATTGCGCTCCTCCATTTGACGAGCTATCATCCGAATATCCTCCTGTCTCTAAAGAGCTTGTCTCCTTTCCATGCTCTCAATCCGGCTTAGAATCGAATTGAGAGCATTACTGACGAACCGCTCTCCCAACTCCTCCTCCTGTATCCTCTTCTGCACTGGAATCTCCCTACGCTGCTCGGTCGGGACAGGTGAAGAAGCCGCATCAGAAACTGCTTCCATCACGTGCACGTCTTCGCACTGCACTACATTTTTGTTCTCCCGTATCAACATCTCCCTGTTTGGCATCTCGGAACGTGGTATTGACTGACTGTTTCTTGTATTCACCATTGTTGAATCGTGGGACTTGAAATTTATCTTTTCCCACAGACGATGCCACTATTCCGTTTGTTTCCAGAACACAAATGTCCACCAAGTATTGGTGATGATCAATATGGGATCAAACTCTCTCTCTAAGAATGCTTTTGGTGAAACAAACACCTCAGGGAAGAAGATCACAATGAACACAAAACCACAATTGGACGTGGGGTGTGTGCTCTGTGTGAATAGAAAAGAGAAAGTCAGAATGTGTGTACCTTTTTGACTGTAATCATCATGTATTTATAGGCAAATATACCTCAGTTACTTCACGTATTGATTTCGAAAATATCGACCTCTATTTCCACATCTTAACTGCCTCTATTGACTTATTCGTGACCCACGTTTAATGAATCAGTTGAGTACACGATTCTAATAACTGGGCCTCAACATTAAGCCCAACTATTATTTCCATATCAGCTAGAAACATAGAATGTTCACATTTGTGTTTGGAAAATGACCAAGTTATTTTTATTCAACACTTGTACAACACATTACATACATATTTCAACTATAATTAAAGATAAAATCAGCAACACTTTTGCGACCACGAGCTTTGTTAACTGTTAAGATAAAGTAATTAATGTTGGTAGTTTGAGACATGGATAATGTCTATTTTGCATTATATTCTCTGCACACGTTTTAGAAGAAAATTCTCGTCCCACCGTAAGCTTTTCCAATTCTTTGGATTTAATTTCACACGGTCGTAACACCGTAGAAAGTGGAACACAATTCTTGTTAAGACTCACGATGTAAAAGTGTACTTTAAAGAATTAAATGTAAACAGGATTTGGCTCCTTTAAAAATGGTAGTAGAAAAGTGTACTAAATCTAGAACACCGTTGAAGTAAAAAATCTTAAAACTATTTTTTTTTTAAACAGAAGATATATGAAACTTTTTATTTTGATAATTTCCATCTTATCAAGTCAGACCATTTTAAAATAAAATAATATTTTTAAGTGTTAGTTGTAAGTTTATGTTTAAGTTATGATCGAACGTAAATTTTATTTAAAAAATTTAAGTGTCAAGTTATTTATCCTAATAATGAGACAATTTTTTGGTAAAATGTAATTTTATTATTACATGTTCTCTAAATAGACCGAATTAACTACTGTGTGCCAAATGAAATGACAGGTAGGATGAAATTTTTTCCTTCTTATTTAAACTAAATATAATGAATAAAAATATCAATGAGAAAGCCCTCTAAATAACAAAATCACGCATAATTTGCATCCAACTCCACCCTAATTTCATTCCTTTAATAATTGCTGGTCAATGCTGGTTGCCTAGCCTTTGTTACCAAATACAGGTAATTTAAAACCATGGAAAATGCTGATAAAATATATAATTCCCTTATTATAAACCTGAATAAAGAAATCTTGAAAGTTGAAATCATAAGATGCTCCTCAGCGCCATCTTTAATTCGTTGTATAGTGTCCATAATCCATTGTACCGTTGGTATCATTATTTTATATTTTGTTGTTTAGACAACATAAAAAAAAAAAAAAAGAACGGCTTTTTTATAATAATAATAATAATAATAAATAAATAAATAAATAAAAACGGCTCCTTCCTGTACGGGGATTCGTTGTACTTGGCTTCAATAATGCCACGCTTTTGTCGTATTTGAGAATCGATTGAATTCCGATACACTGTAATCATGATTCCTGTGAAAGTTTGCTTTTAAATATTATATTAAATCTAAACTAAATTAAATAAATCTTTTATAATTTAGTTTAATTAATTTTCATATTTTATTTATTTTTAAAATCTATTTATCATAAATTAAATTTATCAACTAAATTTATATTATTATTATATATGCTAATATATAATTTTATAAATGAATATTACTCTTATAAAATATTGTTTAACATCTTTTTATTAAAAATTATTATTTTCACTTCTATATGTAACATAATAATAATTTTTTAATTAGTTAATATTTAACAATATTAATATATCTTTAAGTAAAATATACATTTTAATTATAAAATAAATTAAATGTAATAAATTATTTAATATTTATTATTAATTATCACAATGAAAATTAATATAATTATAATATGTAGTTTTTTGAGTTTAGATTAATTTTTTATAATAAGATTTGATAACTAATTCAAACCACACAAAAATATGATTTTTTAAAAATATTTTTTATTTAAGTTATTTTTGAATTTTTTAATTAAATTTGACGATTTAGAAATAATTTACTTTGATTTTGAACAACCTTCCTGTAATTAGAGATTATTATTATTATTATTATTATTATTATTATTATTATTATTATTATTATTATTATTTTGACTGTCATTTGATTACGCATTTAACGCGTTTACAAGTACTTTTTAATTCGCTTTTGCACGCTGATGAATTATTGATTAATAACTGTTGATAACTTTATGGTACGTTATGTACGCTGATAAATTATTGATTAATAATTATAGAAATGTGCCTTGACTTAAACTACTCAAAAACTAAAAATTCACTTTCCCATTTAGTATTTACTTTGGGAAAATGAATACAATTCGAGCCCATTGACAAATAATTATATTTTTAGATATATAGTTAAATATTTTATTTATGATCGATTATATGTCTTTTTTTTTAAAAATAACTTAAAGTTAAAAATAAATTGGACAATTTTTTAAAACAAGGATAAAATAAAAAATTTATAATGCATAATTTATTTTTTAATTTAAATATTTTATCTCATTTTAATTTTCTTTCTCTTAACCAAAAAATCTTATTTTTTATTCTTTTTTATTTTCTTTCATCTCTTTTTATTATTATTTTCTATGACCTCTTTACCAAATACATTCTAAATAAAATAAATGAATTAAAGTGATAATGACATATAGCACAGAGTAGCTTGATAGCAATAATGCTAATACACGACAATCCAGTAGAACAAGGAGGACCACTAGGAGGCCATTACACCTACAGGACTACGTGTAGTGCTGACTCAAGAAAAGGACAAAGCAAACATAATATTATTCCTATTACCTCTAGCTTGATAGCAATAATGCTAATACACGACAATCCAGTAGAACAAGGAGGACCACTAGAAGGCCATTACACCTACAGGACTACGTGTAGTGCTGACTCAAGAAAAGGACAAAGCAAACATAATATTATTCCTATTACCTCTACCTAGGAATTCTGTTACAACAACCAGCCAACAATTCTGTTATTTCATTTAGCACCTAGCATCTGATTGGCCATAGCCATTCCATTGCTTGTATTTTCTTCTATAATTACTGATCAATGAATGAAATAAGCAAGTAGGTGTTATCCTTTTATTTTTCTATCTTTCGTATTATTAGCTATAGCCTAACAATTGGTCTGACCTGCCCACTTCAACCATGCCGGAACACAACACCAGACAAGCAGTTATTGACCGCCTCGAGGAGGCCGTGACCACCCTGACTCAAAATCAAACCACCCTAACACAAAACCATGCGTTCTTATCCCCAAGCCCAAACCACCATGAACAACAAAATAGACTTTATCCTAGAACACCTTACTACTCTCACATCTAACCCTACATCCCCACAACCTCACCCTGCATCATCACAACCACCTCCACCACCCTATTCCAGACCACATATGAAATTAGATGTTCCCCATTTTGACAGACACGACCCAATGGGTTGGATTTTCAAAATTTCTCAGTTCTTTGATTATCAGAATATACCTGACCAGGAGAAGCTCACGGTTGCTTCCTTCTACATGGAAGGTCCTGCACTATCCTGGTACCAGTGGATGTCCCGTAATGGCTTCCTCTCTTCATGGCCTACAATGCTCCAAGCCTTAGAATCCTGTTTTGCCATGTCCTTCTACATTGACCCACATGGCGTATTATTCAAACTTCAACAATGTGGTACGGCTAACGAGTACCTCACCGAATTCAAATGACTAGCAAATCGAATTGTCGGTCTTGCACCACCATTCCTTCTCAGCTACTTCGTCTCAAGTTTAACCCCCGAACTTCACCGCAAGGTTCAAGCATTACAACCCCCATCCCTTCCTCAAGTTGTTGCCTTGGCCAAATTACAGGAAGATAAAATTGTTGATCACCGTCGCAGTTTTCGAGTTCCTCTCTAGTTTCCTGCAACACCATCATCGCCACCGCAGACAAAACCGCCGACAGGACCTCCAACTCCCACAAGCCCTAGGCTTCCAGTGAAATGTCTCTCTGCTAAGGAAATGGTCGTCCGTCGTGACCGAAACTTGTGTTACCATTGCGATGAGCAGTGGGCTTGTGGCCACCGTTGCAAGCCGCGCCTTCACCTTCTCATCGTAGACGACGAGGAAATGGACCATTTGTACCAGGACCCACTTGAGACTTAGGAACCAGTTCCTCCGAACCAAAACCCCATTACCATTCCCCAAATTAGCCTCAACGCTTTGGCTGGCACCACAACTCCGGAGACCTTTCGCATCTATGGTACTATCCAACACCACCGTGTTGTGATATTAGTGGACAGCGGCGACACTCACAACTTCGTACAAACCCGCATTGCCAATTTCCTCAACCTTCGCTCCACTTTTACTACCATGCTCCAGGTGTTGGTGGGCAACGGCAGTACCCTTAACTACGATACCACTTCCCCTTCGGTCCCTATCTCCATTCAAGGTCACACTTTTACCCTAGACTTATTCAACCTTCCCCTCAGTGGCGCAGACATTGTCTTAGGGGTACAATGGCTTAAAATGTTAGGCCCAGTTACCATAGACTACATCACTCTCACTATGCAATTTTCTTACTTGGGCCAGCCCATTGCCCTTCACGCATATCTCCCTCTACTTCCTGCACCTGCATCAACCCAACAGGTTAAGCGATTTTCCCAAATCCAAAGCATTGCTGCCATGTTTCACTTGTCCCCAATTCCAAACACTGATCACCCCTCCCATACCCATCAACTACCACAAGCTATAACGGCCATTCTCGACCAATTCGCACACCTCTTCCAAGAACCCACCACCCTTCCCCCTCACCATTCCATTACACACAACATTCACCTATTACCCAATTCAAACCCTGTAAACGTTAAACCATACAGATACCCCTACTATTAGAAGTTCGAGCTCGAGCAACAGGTGACCAATATGCTCGAGACTGGCCTTATCCAAACCAACCAAAGCCTTTTCTCCTCCCCGGTTCTTCTGGTAAAAGAGAAAGATGGCAGCTGGCGGTATTGTGTCGACTATAGGGCACTTAATGCAATCATGGTGAAGGACCATTTTCCCATGCCCACCATTGATGAACTGCTCGACGAATTGGGCCAAGCTTCATGGTTCTTTAAATTAGATTTACACCAGGGCTTCCATCAAATTCGTATGGCGGACACAGACATTTCAAAAATGGCTTTTCGTACCCACCAGGGTCATTACGAATTCAAGGTGATGTCGTTCGGCCGATGCAATGCTCCATCCACCTTTCAGGCAACCATGAACGAACTGTTGAAATCATTCCTTTGCAAGTTCGTCGTAGTATTCTTCGACGACATCCTGGTCTATAGCTCTTCATTAGACTCACACATTGGCCATCTAGAGGCGGTATTTTTGTCTCTATCGCAGGGCAAATTTTACCTGCGCTGGTCGAAATGTCTCTTCACCAGAAATCAATTACATTACCTTGGCCACATTGTGTCCACCCGCGCAGTTGCTCTCGACCCGACTAAAATCCAGCCAATGCTAGATTGGCCTACACCCTCATCTCCTTATGACTTGAGAGGCTTTCTTGGCTTAACTGGGTTTTAATATGTCGTCGTGGCAGCTCCATTAACAGTCTTACTCCGCAAATACCACTTTCATTGGACACCAGAATCCTAACAAGCTTTTGAACAGTTGAAGATCCTCATGATCGAGGCCCTCGTACTCACCACACCGGATTTCAATATTCCTTTTATTGTTGAATCTGACGCCTCAGGTATAGCTATAGGTGTCGTTCCCATCCAGAACTCCCACCCAATTGCGTATTTTAGCAACAAAAAAAATTCGCGCCTCCAGCTAGCCTCCACTTACGTCCACGAGGTTCATGCCATGTCGTCAATATTTACTGGGCATCCTTTCATCATCCTCACTGATCACATGAGCCTCAAGGAACTCATGTCCCAAGTCATACAAACCCAAGAACAACAAATATACTTATCTAAACCACTGGGCTACGACTACACAATTCAATACAAGACAAGTTCAACCAACATAGTCACGCTTTATCCAGGATCCTAGTCCCAAGTTATACTCAACTCCTTGCATTATCTCTCCCGAATTTTGAGTTTCTAGAGAAACTTAGACAGAACCTCAGTGAAAACCCATAATACACAGAGCTATTGCAGCAAGTTCAGCAGAACCCAGACGATCATCGTGACTTCACTACCCACAACAGACTTCTTCTTCTTCACGGCAAGGTTTGGCTTCCAACCAATCACCCATTCGTTTCCTTACTGCTAGATGAATTTCACAAAACACCTCTCGGAGGACACATAACGCCTTCAGAACAACTTCTTTTGGCCTCAAATGCACGTCGATGTCTGTCAATATGTCATGTAGTGCCCCATCTACCAACAGATGAAATACGAGACAAAGAAACCCGTGGGACTGCTTCAGCCATTGCCCACCCCTTTGTCAATAAGGGAAGACTTGTCCCTCGATTTCATTATTGGCCTCCCTTCTTCCAAAGGGTTTAACTCTATCTTGGTGGTCGTAGACCGATTTTCCAAGGGTGATCATTTTTGGGCTCTCCCTCCCCAATACACAACTTACAAAGTGGCCATCCTCTTTCTCGACATCATTTGCAAACTCCATGGATTGCCACCCATCTTAGTGTCAGACAGGGACCCTATATTCATTAGTACCTTATGGCACGAATTATTCAAATTAAGTGGTATGAAACTCCACTTGAGTACCTTTTACCACCCTCAAACCGACGGCCAAACAGAAGTCCTAAATCGCGTTTTCGAGCAATACCTACGGTCATTCTCATGACAAACCCACTCATCGGTTCAAATACCTCTCTCTCGTCAAATGGTCATACAACACGTCAATACATTCTAGTATAGGCTTCTCCCCTTTCGAGGTCACTTACAGAAAACCACCACCGTCCATTCCCCATTATATACAAGGTTCCTCTCCAGTGGAAGTTGCAGATACTTTACTCTTCACACGAGCTGCAATACATTCGGTCTTACATCCCAGACTTCTAAAAACACAAGCAACCATGAAGACTACCGCAGATGATTGAGTATTTTTAGTTAAATATTTTTCTATTCTTAGCTTATTTGACTTCTCTTGGACTTTTATTTTCCCATTGTAATTCAGTTTTTGCCTTAGGCAAACAAGTGGGCTTAATTGATAATTGTTGCTTATTTTCAGAGTTTTTGCTTACTTGACCTATCTTCCTTGCGAAGGACCTAGAGAGCTCTACAGAACTCCAAATGACGCATATGAGTAGTTCCTGGAAAGATAAGGAAAAGATCTACAATTTTATCAGAGATAAGCCAAGGCCAATTCTATCATTTTGAGGATCATTTTAGGCTTGGAAGTAAGAACCACTGCACTTGAATTTTGGCCTGCGAAATTGGTGTAATTAGTTAGATTAGTTGGACTTAATTATGGCTCATCCTTTCCTACTGACTCAGTCACTATATTTTAGTGATTTTAGTTATTTGGATGGACACACTTCATTTTAGCACAAACACATTTTGTAGTGACTTTTAGAAGTTTTTAGAATTAAAACCCTTTCTCTTATTTTCTCTCAACTGTTCTTCATTTTCATTTCTGTTCTTCCATTTTCTTGCACTAATTTCATGGGACTTTCATTGATGATGATCATGAAAGGATAAAAAATCAATCAATCCAAGGATCCAAGCCCAAGCAAGGAGAATTTGAGTTCTGGTTTGATATTTCAAATTCTGTGTGAATGTTCACTTTGTTCTTCAATCCTCTATTCAATTTTCATGATTATGAAAATGTTTAGGATTGAAAGCGGATTAGGTTATGTATTCATTTCCTAATTTCGAATTTTAATCACAGATTATTTGGATGATATTTTAATTAGGTTTTTGGTTTCAATTAATTTAGGAGTTAATTCGATTGAACTTCTTCTAATGAAATTGAATGAACTTTCACAAAAAAAAAAAAATCATTATCTAAGAACTATGATAATTTGTATTGCTTGGTTTGGTGAATTAGATTGATTCTTTTAAATTTGTTTTAGAATACCTTTTATCAATTCTGTTAGTTTCTATTTTGTTACATTTTTCTGCAATTTTTATTCACGCATGCAAACTGTTTGATAAAAATTCCCCCATTATTTACTAGTGAATTGAAGCTGGAATCATATTGATTGTGTCTCTGAGTCGACCTAGGTTAATTCTGTGCTACAGAATTAGCGTAGTTTACTTGTAGACGCCCACCGTCATGACGTCAACTTCGTCGTCGATGATTGGGCGTACATTCGACTTCGCCCCTATCGTCGAACCTTACATAGGCCCACCTACACCAAACTGTCTAAACGCTACTACGGACCATTCCTCATCGAGGAGCGCATTGGACTAGTTGCACATCGCCTTAAACTCCTACTTTCATCCAAAATTCACCCAGTTTTTCACTTTTCATTGTTGAAACTTCATCAAGGACCTCTTCTGACAACTCCAGCCTCACTTCCGTCCACAAATCAGGACAGTCACCCAATCATCGAACCCCTTACTGTCCTCGATTGGAAAGACGATGCTTCTACTTCACCACCGACTAAATTAGTCTTGGTCCAATGATCAGGCCTGGCACCAAAGGAAACTAGTTGGGAGCCTTGGGATGATTTGCGTGTTTCGTATAACCTTGAGGATAAGGTTATTTTTCCTGAAGGGGGTGTTGATAGCAATACTGCTAATACAGGGCTATCCAGCAGAACAAGGAGGATCACCAGGAGGCCATTACACCTACAGGACTATGTGTAGTGCAAACTCAAGAAAAGGACAAAGCAAACATAATATTATTCCTATTACCTCCACCTAGGAATTCTGTTACAACAACCAGCCACCAATTCTGTTATTTCATTTAGCAGCTAGCATCTAATTGGCCACAACTATTCCATTGTTTGTATTTTCTTCTATAAATACTGATCAATGAATGAAATAAGCAAGCAGTTATTATCCTTTTATTTTTCTATCTTTCGTATTATTAGCTATAGCCTAACAAGCTTGACCTTAACTTTCTAATTTCATGTCTTTCTCCTTCTCGGAAGGCGTTATTCTTTCAAAACAATTGTCAATTGTCGGAACATAAGGTTAGTACAAATTGTTTCACAAAGATGCTTCAGTATTTGAGCACGAGGAAAATTTAATGATTTACCAGTCCAAAACTTTTTAGAGCATAAAACATGTTTCTGATCGAATTAAACTTTTCAAGTCAGCTGGTCAGAGTAAGAAAAAAGAAACTGTATTCAAATTATTCATCAGTCAATTCCCTACTAAGTGATAAAAGAATCGTAAATCATAAGTCCCATTTCCTTTAATGATTTTTGCTTAATGATTTTTGAGCTATTGTTTTGTTATTACAAAAATAGCTGAAAATGAGACATGCATGACACAAAAGGGAAAAGTGGGATTTGGATTATTTACAACGATTGTAAGAACGGAAAAAATTAATAAATAATACAAATTAATTTATTAATTAGCAAAAAGGTGCAAATGAGGCAAAAATTGGCAAAATGGGGTAACCAAACACGTCCTGGCTAGGCGTGTTTGGCCCCCTTTTGCCTATATATTGCTTCTGAATATGACATTTGAGGATTCACACCTTCTCTCTAGAAATAGCTCTGCCTTCTCTCTAGAAAGTAGGTGTTGATTTCCTTTGAAGCGAAGCCCTGCCGAATTCGAAGCGCTGCCGACAAGTAAGTCGATTTAACTGATTTTGCATAGTATTTAGTTTGTTATATTTTAAATTAGAAAATTGTTAGGATCATATGAACTTGTTAGCGACCTAGATATTATGTTAGTGAGTAGGGTTTTAGGTATTCCAGTTTAGTTTTAGGGTTTACGGTGTGATTAGGGGTTAGGGTCTGGGCTAGTGATTAGGGTTACGTAATTCAGTGTAGGATTGGGGTTTACATTGTTATTAGGGTTTATGGCTTGGGGTACATACGTAGGTTCTGGGTTTAGGGCTTATGGATTGTGATTAGGATTGATGGCCTGGGGTAGTGATTACTGTGTACGTATTGCGGTGTACGTTTAGGGTTGACAGTGTGATTAGGATTTATGGATTGTGGGTATAGACTTAGGGTTTATGGGTGCCGGTTTAGGGTGCAGGGCTTATGTTGTGATTTGGGTTGAGGCCCTGGGGTAGCCATTAGGGTGTACGTAAATCGGGTTTAAGGTTTAGGGTGTACATGGGGATTAGGGTTTATGACTTAGGGTACAGAGTTAGGGTTTGTGGGTCTTGGTTTAGGGTGTAGGTCGTAAGCTGTGATTAGGGTTTAGATCTTCTGTTATAGACGTGGGGTTTATGGATTTCGGGTTCGGTTAGGGGTTTACATTGTGATTAGGGTTTATGGCCCTTGTAACAGACCTAGGGTTTAGGGTTTAGTTCTGATGTTGTGATTATGATTTAGGTCCTGGGTTACAGACCTAGGGTGTATGGATCATAGTTTAGGTTTAGGGTTGATGGTGTGATGAGGGTTTAGGGCTTGGGTTACATACTTGGGGTTTATTGAATCCGGGGTAGGGTTCAGGTCTGATGTTGTGATTAGGGTTTAGCTCGTCGGTTACAAACTTATGGTTTAGGGTCTAGGGTTTAGGTATGATGTTGTGATTAGTGTATATGGCTTGGTTTACAGACATAGGGATGATAGTTTCCGATTTAGGGTTGATGTCTGACGTTATGATTAGGGTTTAGGTTTTTGGTTACATACTTAGGGGTTATGGATCTCGATTTAGGGTTTATGGCAGTGAATAACCTAATGAGTGTTACATACACTTCACTAATATTGAGTAATTAGTTTTCCAATTCAAGTTTTGGCTTGGCAAACACGTCCTTGTGAAATGAAGAAGATGAGTCTGATGTTGTGATTAGGGTTTAGGGCTTATGTTTTTTTACTTAGGGTTTATGGATATCAGCTAAGCTTTCGGGCTTATGTTGTGTTAGTGTATTTGGGTTACAGACTTAGGGTTTAGGGCTTGGGTTACAGACTTACGGTTTATGGATTCAAAAATAAATAAATCTCTACTTTATATATGTATATATAATAAATGCATGCCTATTGTCTAGTCACATCAAAAAACTGCATCTGTAAAGACACGCTCTGCTTGTGTACTTTCCTTCTTATATCACATGCTACATCTCCATGTAACTAGTAATAGTGCCTTCGCAGTTGTTGTACAGTAAACATACAATGTCTGCTTATTTGTTTATCATGCTAAGTTGTTATTATTAGTAGTAGTAGTAGTATTAATATTATAGTAGTCCTTGGCATAGCGTGATTTGATTCCACAAGTGTCATGGCCATAAGGGAACTGTATGTTCCTGTTGGAGGGAATAGTGGAATCTTTTCTAGGTGAGAAAGGTTTGGTTTTGGGGGATTTTGAAGGACAGCACTAAGACCAACGTCCTCACTGATGACAGTTGTAACAAGTGCTTTGCTGCATTCGTTTTGCCAAGTTGTTGAGAGCAATTTGCGGGGATTAAAGGGTTACTGTGACGACTAAGAGCATGAGCTGGTGAAGAAGGTGAATGGGAGAAAGACATGATCAGATGTTTTCTTTCTTGTTGTGTTTTGCTTCTTCTCAATGCAGAGTGAAGAGTGAAGAGAGTGATTGGTGTTATGTATATGATGATGGACTTGCCACAAGTGGAAACATCGAATGAAAAACTCATTTTAACCCCTGACTTTATTCCACTCCCGAGGTCAATAGTCCCTAATTCCTCGATAACAGGGTCAGCGTGATTTTTTGTTGTTGTGTTTTGCTTGTTATCTGTGTATATGATGATGGACTTGGCACAAGTCGAAACAATGTACGTTGAGGTTCATGCTAGCTAGTTTGGGGGGTTCAGGTTAATGGTTAATGATTTACTGTTGACGTTGGTTAGGTTGAGGGGCAGGCATAGTAGTCCTTGCCATATCGTGAGTTCATCATCAAAAACCAAATCCGGAAAACTATTAACTTTTGAATTGGCTGCACCTGCATCTTTTTTTTTCCAGAGTCTCAGATACATTCTCCGACGATGGAGGCGCAGTACTGTCTGCGATTCTCATCCTTTTGATCTGTACATACAAACCATCTCCCTTACCCAATTGATCACCCATGTCCTAATTCAGGCTATTTTGCTTGACAGGAACAGTGCCTTTTCTACTAAGCAATTTAACGTCATCTTCTGACACAATGTATCCGCAAGATCCCTGACCCTGTTTGGCAAAAATTAGATCCATCTATGGTCCATATAATTCAAGATAACCGAAAAAAGATACTTTCTATATACATCATGCAGCTCAGAGGCACCAAAATGATCCCTCTTTTGGTACTAAACATACATCTTTTCCAAGAAAATCAACATCTCAAAAAGAAAGAAAGAAAAAAGAACTATAATAACAACTCAAACTATAATAGTAATTAGAAAACGAAGGTTGTTATCATACATGTTTAATATGAGCATGGATACAGGGTGTTTGTGTTAGGGTTTATGGTTTAATGTATTTGATATATAAGAAAATTTTGTTCGAATGATTTGTTAATCGTTAATATTTTGTTTATCGTGTTTAAAATTTTTGTACATGAAGATACTGATTAGATGGCTGATTCGTCCTCCACATCTTCATCGTGATCTGCATCCGATCATGAGGGTGAGCCCATGGATCCCACTGCCTATGTTGTCCCTACCCCATACAAGTGGGGCGTTCTGCGTAGGCGTATTCAGCGCACGCACGTTTCACAAGTTGTGTGGAACGGGGGCAGCACACCTCGAGTATTGAAGACTCAACGTGGTAAAGTGACCGGTGGACCAGATGCGGACGATATACCCGATGTTGTTTCTGACATGTTGCGCAAAGCTGGGTTTCTTCATGTCGCACGCATTCGACATATTCAGGTATGCAACCATGCAATTACGAAATGCGTAAACACTGGTTAATTTCATAAATGAACTTGTTTAATAATTATTTTTTTTTAGATGGATGTTGCGCTTATTAGTGCTCTGGTCGAACGATGGAGGCCAGAGACTCACATGTTCCACATGCCACAGGGTGAGATGACCATCACGTTGGAAGACGTGGCTGGTATTTTGGGATTGCCCACGGAGGGCAATGTGGTTACTAGAGTGACGGTTACCGATTGGGCGACCGTTATTGAGGAGGTGTTTGGTCACAAACCTGAGGAGGAAAGCGAGTTGAGAGGTGGATATTTGCGCCTGTCTTTCTTTGATAGACATTTTGCGCATTGGGGTGAGGTGGTTCCCGAACCAGTTCACGTTACGCGGTTCACGAAGGCCCACATTACACGGCTTATTGGATCATGGCTGCTGTGCGACTGATCTGGACGTAGCATGATTGCAGCACGATACATGTCGTTGCTTGCAGGGGATTTTGTGGACATCGGTCAACATAGCTGGGGCTCAGTTGTCCTTTCACATTTGTTCAGACAAATGTGTGAGTGTACAGATCCAGGCAGGAGTGACATCGGTGGGTGTCATATGCTTCTTCAGGTGTGAGCGTGGCTGAGATTCCCACCAATTGCTCCAGCTATTCCGCTGCCTACACAGCCGGAGTGGCATTTCGGACATCGGTATGTGTGACTATATGTTGTTTTTGTTTACAATTGTAACAATGAAGTGTTATAGTATACTAACATTTGTTATTATGATATTAGGTTTAACGCTTTAGGCCGATTTAAACCGCATGAACTGGTCTTGTATAGGATGGCATTGGACTCCTTTACTCGAAATGAGGTACATATGATAGTTTTTCAATTAGTGTACATTTGCATTTGTGGAACATGTTGTTACCTAATGAAGTGTTATTTTGTTTTGTGTAGGTCGTATGGCAACCATACGGGGACTACGACTTTCTTGGTGCATCTGAGCATGAGCGGCTGCTGTGGATGGCAACTACGCCTATTATATGCTTCCACACAGTTGAATATTTGCAGCCGGATAGATGCATGCGGCAATTAGGGAGGGATCAGCCAATCCCACGTCCTCCCAAGAAGTTGAAGGGTGTGCATGACCTTTCGCTCCGCGGCAAACGAGAAGACAACTGGGTTCGTAAACTCAGACCGTTTATTCTACGATGGGATGCTAGGGACCAGCACATTGAGCTTCCCCCCTTCATTCAGGGGTTGCTGTCACCACACCATGAGTACATGGTTTGGTACAGAGAAAACGGGAAGCGGTTCATCACAAAGAAGGGCGCGAAGACCGGTCGTGGTGTAAGTTTTTCCACATCCTCATTAGTTTATTTAAATTAATTATGGTACATGACATACTTGACACTTATGTGTGTATATTTAAAATTTTTAGGTTGATGGGCTGGAGGCGTTGTACTTTGCGACAACTAGCCCCAATAGGGAGGCAGAGTTCAACTTCGATTGGGCGGGTGAGGAAGTCGGTCGCTTAATGTCTGTCTTCACCGAGAGCTGTCACGTGGAGGAGGCAGGCCCACATGCTCCTGAATCCCAGCTTCAGGAGGACCCTGAACTTTCAGTTGTAGTTGGCCGTCGAAGAAAAGAGGGTCATGGGCTTGATCGTCGACGGAAACCAGTGCAGCAGGTTCTTGAGCCCATTGTTTGACCCAGGCCGCGGACGCAGGGTTACTATAGGCCTCCTGTTATTGTCTCGACATATGGGACACAACTCGTATATTACGAGGCTACTGTGCAGGGGGGCATGGGGGCATGGACTACGACGATTACAGTACCGAAGCCCAAATGCCTCCATCGGGCCACTCGCACACCCTTGCCGCATATGTTACGACTGCGATGACATGTGCAGACATCGATGTTGGGTTCGGTGCTGGGATGAACATTGATCCCAACTGGACTAATATAAACATCGACGACATGCTCTCGTAGATGGATTATAGTGCATCAGTCTGTGCGGCTTGGCAACCATATTCACCATATGTCACCGATGTTGCTGAGCATCCTATGCCGGTATATGCAGAGCAAGGCACAACATGTCGCTCTCCTTATGTCCATCCGTATGAGGCAGGCCCTTCTTATGCAGGCCTGTCTCAGCTGGACCCTTATCAGGCAGGCCTGTCTCAGCCGGACCATGATCAGGCAGGCCCTTCCTTGGCAGCCCCGTCCGAGCCAGGCAGTTCTCAGCGACCACGAAGACGAACGCAACCTAATCGTCAGGCACGTCATATGCCGTGGCCACCATCGTCACTCTGATTTACTTGCAATTAGTTTTTTTTTTAATTTTTGTTGTTGTATTGTAATTAATTGTTTTTGGTAAACTAAACTTGTTTGTGACATTTATGTTAAGCATGCTCGATCTAACTGTTATTTAACGACGTTAACCCCACAACCCATAACAATTACATACGCTGTCAACACCACGAATTCATAACAGATTTGTAATTAGAAGGATAATTAAAAAACAACATGTTCGGCGTATATGCCTTATTCCATCTGCATTTGTGGTTTGTTAAAAATGGCTAAAATTTCAATTGGACAAAGACGTTTCCAGTAGTTGGATTCCACTAGCATCCTCAAAACGTCTTCATGGCTCACCAACTCTCTTATGTCATACTGGATTGTGGTGTCTGAGTATTGTGCATGTGCTGGATGACGGAAAAACATTTTTCTTACCACCTGTGACATGTGAATTCCATTAGGAGGAACCCCAACAGGCGCAACTTGCTTGATGATGGCCTTCAGTGTATCAATGGTGCATGCAAAAGGAATTTCAAATCGGATTAGGTTTGTTCAAGTAAAGGCATAACCCACAAAACCGCCTCTTCGTGGTATGTTCCAACTTCCGTTGTAATATAACATTTCATCGTGTGTGGGGACGATGGTCAACTGAAGTAGGTTCATTATCCCATCAGCTATTCTGTTTATGGTGCATAACATTTCTATAGGACCAGCAGTCGACATTTGGTCGTGACACCTTAACATTCTGCAAACATCATCATCATTTGTTAGTGCGACAGAATGAAAAAAATAGTGCTGACCTGCGTCTAGCGATGGTTGTCGGTAGTAGATGTTATCCACGACATGGTCATCGGTTAGTAGAAGGGTGTGGTGCATCCTACTCTTAAGCGTCTGAAACGAACACTCATTAGGAACTCGCATCGCTATCAGAGTGGCACGCTGAAAACAAACACCTATCTCGTTATGCTTCGTTGATACATTTGGATAAATGAATGCTAACATGGAGTTACCAACGGTTTGGCTGCTTGTTTCTCCTAAGAATGCCATGGTATGCAAAATGCGAAATCAAATTTGCGGGGCTAGACATGTTGTGTCTGAGCGTCTACCTTATATAGGGGTTAATCGCGCTCAAGTTGGGCATGTTCATTCATGCCTAAAGATTTCCTAGGTGTCTTTAGTGACGTCGTATTTACGCGTGTCCAACGAAGTCCTAGTTGGGCGTGTTCAATCACGCCCTTGTTAGGCGTCTTCAGTTAGGTGTGTTCAATTAACATCGTACGTGTAACATAAATCATGATAACTAAGGGCTAAAGTGAAACCAAATCACAAATTGGTTATATTTGAATTTGATGGTTAGATTTCATCGTATATTAATAAATACATGTGTATTGTCTAGTGACACAAAAACGATCATTTGTAAACACACGCTCTGCTTGTATACCCGTTTAGGGTTTATGGATTGCACCAGTTAACAACATCTTTAGGGCTTATGGATTGCAACACTTAACAACATCTTTAGGCTCATAATCTACATAATTAACTAATAATATTCTAACAAAATAAATCATGTTTCAGCAGAGCATCACCAACAATTTTACGCAACATTCTTTATCGTCATTGATGTGCACTACAACGAAAACATTATCGTCATACATGTTACGCAACATTTCTTATAAATAAAATACATTTAACGACGCACTTATCAAGCAAACATAATAACAGAATCATGAAACACCACCCTGAGTAGGACAAGCTGTATGAATATGTCCAACTTGCTTGCACAGACCTCATCTACCGGCTCTCTGAGATGTTTCGACTTCGTCCATCTTGTTACGTATTCTAGTTGACCTTCGACGACCCTTCGCTCGCAACATTGCCCGGTCAGGGATGATAACTGGATCTTCACTCCGGGGAATAGCAAGTTCATTACCAATAGGCTGCCAAGGTAATGAATAAGCCTCAACCAAGTTGGTTACCAGGAACACATCATCCACATATTGCAAAGGATTCTGACGGATGTATAAAGCAGCAGCTGCGGCATGGCTACAAGGATATTTGAAGGCCTTAAACTTTCCACACTGACAAAAACGCTCAGTTAGGTTTACTAAATAAGATCTTTCCCAGCCATCGGTCACCTCAAACGACGTTTGCTCAAGGTTATAGGTGCGTACATGGTGCCCTGTAGCAACGTTCTGATTATTCCTCATAGCATCAACCACATTTTTACAATGTCGTTGTGATTGCTGCAGCTGTGAAGTAGCCGCTTGACCCCTTCTCACAAAATATTCAACCAATCGACTATATGTGTGCTTCACCAAAGCAGTGATAGGCATGTTCCTTGCTCCCTTGAACACCTTGTTCACTGATTCAGCCAAATTTGCTGTCATATGGCCATATCTTCTCCCTTCGACATCATATGCACGAGTCCACTTTTCCTTAGGCATGCTGTCAATCCATTCTGCAACCTCGGCACTGGTATCGCGCAATCGTTCATACGCTATGTCAAATTCGGCCACACAGGGAGTATAACCAGCAAAATTTTAATACAATTAACATTAGGTGGGTAAGACATTTTTTAATCTTACTAAATTACAAATAATTGTGAACATACCCAAAGTCATGAGGCTCTTCTTCAATCTTGCACTCTTGAATCTCTGATTGAAATTACTTGCAATATGACGAAGGCAGAAAACGTGATGCGCAAAAGGTGGTTGCCAACCGGCATGATTCTGCACTGCAGATATAATGCTCCGGTGCCAATCTGAAATGAGGCATAATTTTTTGCATTTGGGTTACGTGGAAGCGAATGTTAGCAAGGAAATATTCCCAAGCTTCCAACGTCTCCCCCTCAACAATGGCAAACGCCAGTGGCAGACATTCATTATTCCCATCCTGAGTCGTGGCGATAAGCAATTTTCCTTTATACTTGCCATATAAGTGAGTCCCATCAATTCGAATGACAGGTTTGCAAAATTTAAAAGCCTCGCAACACTGTCTAAAAGTCCAAAACATTCGCTGAAACACACGCTTCCCTCGGACCAATCGATTTGCCACAAAATAATCATTGGTTTGAATATCAAAAAAAGAACCTGGTGAAAAACGAAGCATGTAGTTGCACCACATCGGCAAATATGCATAAGATTCTTCCCAATCCCCATAAATCATTGCCATCTCTCTCTGCTTCGCATACCATGCCTTACAATAGGAAACTTTAAATCCAAAGTTGTTGGTGATCCTCTCCTAAACCAACGCAATGGCCACGCTCGGTTCCTCCTTAACCATTCCTGAAAATGACATTGTAACACGGACATTAACAACAAATCTTAACACAAATTAATATTTTTCATATAAAGCACAAATTCTAAGTTCCTACCTACTACAAGTGAAGCAATGACATTAACATCAAGTTGTCTATGATCCTGTGATAGACGGTCATTGAGGCAATTGTGTTTTCCACCCCATCTTGAAACCACCCACTTCTCACTGTACATTGGTTTATACACCCTAACCCTCCAAGGGCAAACATCCTTGTGAGCAACACACTTCATGGCAAACCTGTCAGGCTTGCTCTCAACCACAAATGCTTCTTGATGCTCCCTCATTAGGTTCTGCTTAATTGGAATTTGTGCCTCCTTATTGGATTCAAATTGCTATTCAACAAACAAATCGTCCCTTATTTGCCAGGGACCTTGGACTGAACCTGAGCCTAAAGCTGAACCGCCAAAAGAATCTTCTTCGCTTGGATGATTCCAATCGATATATGTGTAATGTGGAATTCCGTCCCAAAAAGGAATAACCGCACCGCCTTTAAATACAAGACACATGAATAAGCATGGATTTGTAAAATATATACATGAACAACAATTATACAAAATCACTTAGGGTTTAAGTCATGTAACTTATCTTCAACAGGTTGTTCTGGTTGTGTCGGTCCAACACCCGCACGGTACCGCATTTCAGACGACCCCACATCAGTGTGTTGCTAAAATGCATTCACATCTACACCAGCATCTTCATCATTATCTGATGCACTAACATTCTCTTGAAGAAGACGATCTTCCATCGCTATATTTTCATCATCATCATCATCTTCATCGTTATCCATAACCCAAGTTGGGTCATGTGAATCTTCTTGAGACATGTTTCCACCTACAGCATGATATGATGGTGCAATATATGCAGAATTACAAGCACCTGACCTCCTAGGTAAAACAGCTTCTTGTACTACGGTATAATCCACATACAACTCTAAAAAATTATTTTGTGTCTGATTAAAAAATTCTTCAATGACCATTTCCAATTCTTCATCATCCTGTATTGGAAACCCCATGTATTGATCTTGCTGCCATATTCTTGCCGTCAGCAATGTGATATAGGTGTTTCCCTCCACACCCAATTTTGGACGTATCTTCTGATGCAAATCACCCAATGTTGCATTTCGTTTGATTCATGTCATCCTTTTCTCCCCTTCGAAGACAAGACCTCTCCCCCCTTCAATTTTCCTTCCATTGAAAAATAGCACAACATGAACAACCTCCGCACCACTTGAACTCATTTCCTGCAATCAACATAAATAAAAGTCTGAAGCACAAAAACACCTGAAACCCTAAATTATGAAACACAAACCCTACACACTAAACACACCCTAAACCCTATACCAAAAGCCATAATACACCGCCACCAACCCAAACTGGTAAAACTGAGATTTATAGAGCTGTAGTTAATCCCAATAAATCACCAGATGGTGAAAGAAAGTCAATATTGTCAGAGGCACAAAGGCATAGACAACTGGTCTTGTTTACACAGCAACGACTTCTCATTCATCTAGAGACTTTGCCTCTTCATGAGCACAACTCACATGCCGCAGGGTGAGATCACCATCAGAGAGGCAGCAAACCCCTAAACCCTAATAACCACATACGACCTAAGCCTTAACCAAGAACCCCTAAACCCTAAGTCTGTAACCTACGCCCTCAACCATAATAACCACATACGACCTATCCCCTAACCCGGAACCCCTAAACCCTAAGTCTGTAACCCACGCCCTCAACCCTAATCACCAACTACAACCTAAACCCTAACACGGAACCCCTAAAACCCTAAGTCTGTAACCCACGCCCTCAACCCTAATCACCAACTACGGCCTAAACCCTAACCCGGAACCCCTAAACCCTAAGTCTGTAACCCACGCTGATGGACGATCAATGCAAGCTAAAGAGCTAGGACTCAAGCACTTCAAGATCACATTCAAATGAGCTTGGGCAAATATGAGAAGGCACACCAAGCTAAAGATGACAAGAGCTGGATTTTGATGTCTCAAATCCAATTTAATTGATAAATTCCAGCACTTGTTAGGAGATTTCAACAAAATACTTGTAAAAAACAAAGTGCTGTCTGTTTTTAAGCAAATGCTATCTGTTTAGCAAAAGCTGTCTGTTTTAATCGATTACGACATGTCTGTAATTGATTATTGTCTGTTGTAATCGATTACGATGTGTCTGTAATCGATTACAAGGTCTTTTTTTAGAAGAAACACTCTGTTTTAATCGATTACATGTTGAATTAATCGATTATTTTGGTCCTAAATCCGTTTCAAGGAAGGATTAGAGAAAA
>PYAF01001578.1:2033249-2045668 GCA_007407185.1 Glycine tomentella | reverse complement strand
TTACTGTGCCATGTCAGACACATACTTAGCTATTAGATGTAGCTGATTAGGTTGGCCAGTAATTGAGTGCCAACTCAGCCAAAGAAATCCGCTGGACAGGCTTGCGATTTTCACACCGTGGCACTTTGGCAATTTTTTTACACGGCCTGGCACTTTGCCTAAATTTATGCACAGGTGTGGCAGTTTGAAAGATGTCTCTATATATATATATAATTACTAATTATAATAATTTTATGTTATATATTTAAATAAAATTAAGCACAGAAAAAGGCTTTAAGAGTAAGAGTTATATTATTTACAAATATGTTTTTTTGTATTACTTATGTTCAATTTTATCTTATGCAAAATTTCTTTACTCTAGCAATGATTATGCATTATGAGCTGAATTAATCTTTGATTCAGTGGGTTGAGAAACACTCATTATCTTGAATCCATGACCAAATAAATAATATTTTTAATATTTTTGCTACATGAAATATATTTTTTATTAATTATTTTGTTGCATATTTTGTTTATCTTTTATTGTAACTTCTTTATAATAAAATTTGTATAAATATAAATTTTCTCGTTCCAATATAATTTCACCACTTTTAGCTACTGTAGAACTTTGCCAAATATTTGCTGTCATACAGTTACCGCGTACAAGCCACCGGAACTCTTGTCTGCTGCTATTCTCACGCTTTTTATTGACTATTCGACTACAAAAAAAAGCCCCATTTCCGACGGACTCTTTCCCACCGCATTCCTTCCGTCTGAAATTTTCGTTTTTTCCGACAACATCTTCCCATGGATTATCAGCCCGTCGGAAATCTTCTTTTATCACAACACCTCTGCTGAACCCTAGCCTCCTAAGTCACAAAACACGCGTTCTCCTTGTCAATCACGGACGAGCAGTGAGACTCTGGCGTCAAGAGGCCAACCTCCGTCAACGGTACGACCTCCTCCGTCACGGGTACAGGTGCCCTTTTCATTTCGTTCTCTTCTTCATTGATTTGCTTGGAAGCTGGTTTACATTGGAGATATTTGGAGGGTATTGGGTTTGGATTACTTCGTATTCGTGCGCTTCTGAAAAGGGGTTTCGATTACTTCATTAATTAGTGCTTCTGTTAACCCAATCTCATTTCTTGAGTGTGTATGTTGTTCAATTCTTTGTTTGTTTGTTCTTTTTCTCTCTTTTGGCATATCAGCTAACTGGGTTGGCTTTTATTCTTCTTGCTCTCTCTCACTTTTGGTCTTTGGGATTGGATTTGCTCTACGAAAAACTCTGGCTTGGGAGTGTATTATTTTTATTATACTCTTCTTTTTGGTTGAGAAGATGATGATGATGATGATTGTTAAGCATTGTGCCCTTTTTATGCTCTTGACTTGGAATAGGTAATTATTGTTTTCTTCATATCTTGTGTCCGAGAGATAGAGGCAGAAAGTGTTAAGGGCGGTTCTTAATTGGTAATGGTCAATAAACTATTTACCTGTTATCAATTTTTTTTGTCATATAAATCCAAGTTAAATACTTTTCTTTAGATGAATATGGATACTATTCTGAAACAGTTCTATTACAATTACGAGATCCAAGTAAATTAGTGGCACTCTACTATCTCCATTCGGGAGTTTGCAATCTTAATTATTTGTACTGGCTTGACTTGTATTGAGAGACCACAATACATATAAATCATATTTTTTCAACTTCTGGTTTAATAAAGTTTTGTTTTTTTTGTATAACATTCAACTTTATTTCGGTGAATACATATTACAATTGTCTTGTGTGTTACTATCAAGTAACTAAGTTTACGTTAAACTTGTTTGATCAAGTCACCATAAATGTGTTAATGGTTTTATTAATTTCTAAGTTTCAAACTTTACGTTGTCTATAAGTAGCAGAGGAGCTATAGGTTTTTGATGAGGAATAAGTTTGCAATCTTAATTGGCTAAGTTTCAAACTTTACATTGTCCATCCATTTGATCCAGCACAAGGTTTATGCGATATAACACACTTTAGTTTGATTTTTTTTAACTTACACATAGGTTTGGTTCATGGTTCAATTTGGTTCAATAATACTTTTGGAACAACCCAAGCGCTGGCATAGGCTGTTTCTATGAAAGCTTTTTTCTTGAAAATGAATAATATCAGAATAAACCAGTTTTCTTTAGGTTCCTATCAAGTGCTAGCTGCTAACCATGGTTTATGCGGCAAATCTATTTTAGCCACAATAAGATAGTTTGAACAAGATACAACTAGAAATTCTTTAATCATGCTAGAAGCATTTCATTTCACATTCAGTGCACAGGCATAGATTTATCTAATATCATAATGTAGAAACATAACATACATACACAGATAAAGGAAAGGTGGAAAACGTGAATAAACCTTAATTGAAATGCACCAAACTATTAATAATCCAACTAACAAAACTACAATAAACTGAATTTTTTAAAAGCAGTTCACTACATCTATATACCAATGTAAAAATCTAATTCAGTGAACCACTGAACCTTAACCTTTTTGCTAAGATAAGAGAAAGTTGTCAAGGTAGGTGTCTCCTCTTGGTGTGTATAATATTTATTATGAGTGTTATTGAATTTATAACTTCTCTTGTTTACAACCGCTTATGGTCTTCCTTATTCATTAAGTAGTTTTTTAATACTATTTTTATGCTAGTAATATATATGCAACTAAAAAGCCACCCTCTGAACCATCTGGGATTGAAATACAGTACAAAAGTTCATCTTTTTCTCTGTTTGCTTCTGCTGTGCCTGAGTATTTTTATGTCTCATTGGTATAAGTCTGGTTCAATTTTTTTAATATAGAACTGGTTCACTAAACCTATAATAGTTTGGTTGGGTTTTTAATACAAGACTCGCTGGGAAAAAACTTGAAGAATTTGGTGGGAAATGGGAGAAACACTAGGTTCTTTGGTATGACTTATATATATAGGTATAGGGAGGCTATTGTTTGAACAGTTTGGTAAATTATAATCATTAGTAGAAGATAAAATAAGGTCATCAAAGTGGATGCTTTAGGGGGTGAATGAAGGATGATGCATTTGGAAATGGCATTGGAGGAGATCACTATTTCAGTGGTAGGTTGAGTTATTCACAGTTCTAGAAATGGCATTTTGGTGGAAATGGCATTTTAAACCACACTTATATATCTTTCTGCTTCTCTGTATATGAGCTGCTGATATTATCTATGAACACAGGGTCCTTCATGATCTCCTCCACATGCATATGTTATGAACACAAGGTCGTTGCTGTAAGTGGTCTATTTTTCCTAATCTCGTGACAGGAGCCAAAACAAAATAGTGTCCTCTTATTAAGTGAATTGGTTTTGTAATTTTTGGATTCCAGTAGAATTTTTGGGAAATTTATTGGCAGAACATGACAAAGCTGTCTGAGTTCGTGATTTTACTACATATGGCCACAGGTTGAGTGCTTTTTAATCACTTAGAGTCCTAACAGATAACCTCTGGATCCTAGTTTGCCCATTAGGAAAATTTCTCAAACTTAAATGCAGTATATACTAGTTATAACCTCTGTATACTTGTCTGCCCATTAGGAAAATTTCTCAAACTTAATGCAGTATATAGTAGTTATAACCTCTGCATACTACCTCGATGACGGGAATGGTGGTCAAACCTACATGACAAGGCTCTTCCAATGCAGAGGTAACCTCTCCAACTCCGATTGCTACAACTGCGTGAGCAGGCTCCCTCCTCCGCAAATGAATTTTTATGTCCGCGCTTGCGGACATTTGCCCCAACATGGGTCCGCCACTGTTCTTGACAACCGATTGATATTTTTTCTTTAATATACAATTTAATTTAACTGATGCTTAGTAGCTGAAAATTCATATAGTGAATGAGAAACACTGTTCACAATAATGTAATTTGAAGTGAAGACTCCTCCTTGCACAAAGTGAGAAGAGGAATAGGGTGTGCTCTGCAGTTTTCTTTCCCATTTGTTATTTCACTTCTTCATTTGTACAAATATATATCTTCTGTCTGTTTGTGTTCAGGTTCTTTTTTAGTTAAGACTGTATACTTATTCACTTGAACGTAATCTGTTTATTGGAATTATAGATCCAAGTCATATTTAACTGTCTTTCCTTCTTCTTCTACTTTTTTTCATTTGGTGTGGAGGAGGGTATGGTTACTAATTCTCAATTTTTATATCAGTTCTGTAGTCTCCTTCTAATGCTTAATCAAACTTTGTTTTACCTCATTCTGAAGTTTTTTCTTTCTTTTCATTTTTTGCTTTGAATATGTCAATTGTTGAATCGTTGGATTCATGGATTTGATGTGTGGATTGCATTCTGACCATGGTTTTTTTGCATTTGCCTTATCGCTTTGGTCATTGAAAGACAGTAAAGTCAGAATGGGTTATGGTGAAACTTGCTTAGTGGCTTGTTCAATTGCAAACAGTATGTCTTGATTAATTATGGTTTTCACTTGAGCATTAACAGTATAAAATAATGAAGTCCCGTGCCAATTCCTGAATGTGTAATTCTTTAAATGTTTAATCTAATGGTCAAAAGTTCAATAGATTAGATATATTTCTGGTAAAAAAAAAAAAAATTGGCAATTCTTTTTTCTCATCCAGCTGCCAGAGATTTTTAAAGACCATATACATAAAAAGGATTAAGGAACAAATTAAATAGGAGAGTGTCTATTTTTTGCCTCGGAAAATTGAGCTATACAATTGTATACACACACACAATTCCTGTTTGAGGATTTTGGACATTGTTTATTTTTTTTTATATGAGGTAATGTAAATTCTATTAGTTTCATGTGCAGATCTTTGTATTTTATAAAGGGTAGACTGCAAAATGGAGGCATTGAAAGCATCTTATGGGGATGGATCTTCTGATTCAGATTCTGAATCTGCCCATTCAATTCCTACTTCTGCTCCCTCAGCAGTATTCACGCCCTTGCCACCACCTCCTATCTCACTCCTTGATCCTCCAAACATTCTTGGTATTCTAGATTTTAAGCTGATTTTATTTACTCATTACTACAAGGAAAATAGAGAATGAAAATATTTTCTTTTTTGGATAGGTTTAGGTGATCCATTAGGAAATAAAAAGAATTGCAAATTTTACCAACCTCAGAGTCTTAGTTGATGGCACATTTTTTTTCTGAATTCACAAACTCATTTCTTATATTGGAGGTTTTCTTGCAACCAAATGAATATTCAGTTGTTATTTATATGCTAGAATGTTATATTTCTTTTGCTGACAACTATTCATTGTCTGGATGGTAAATGGCTTCTAGATCTGCAGATAGGTCAGACAACTAGAGTTAGGAGCTTCCCTCATGTCGATGGTAACTATGCCTTACATGTATATATACCAAGTAAGTTAATTATGATCTTTAAAGATCGTGTTTGTTTGAAGTTTGAGCATCCTATTCTATGTTTCATGCAATGGTTATGCTGTTGCGGTGATTTTTATTGAATTTACAGTGTATTCATTTGTCTATGCACATTATAATGCCTCACATTTAGATTTACCTGCTAGCTAGTAGATCTGTATATTTGCAAGTATATGAATTAGGGAAACTGACCATCATAATTGTCTTATATTCTTCTGGCTATTTATTAAGTGTCTTGCTTTATAGTTTATTATACTGCAGAAGATTTTTCTTATAATGCCTCACATTTAGATTTACCTGCTAGCTAGCAGATCTGTATATTTGCAAGTTTATGAACTAGGGAAACTGACCATCATAATTGTCTTATAATATTCTTCTGGCTATTTATTAAGTGTCCTGCTTTATAGTTTATTATACTGTGCAAGATTTTTCTTGTTTCTCCCATGTTATTACCCCTTTTTTTCTTTCTTGGCGAGGTGAATAATGTATAATTATAATCTCAATTTAGGCTTCAATTGTTATTGGGTTTTAGCTTAGATGGTATGTTGGATTAGACTTCCTTCTTTGTTATATGGCCCTAAGAACCTACATAGAGCACAAGCCTAATTCCAATACAAATTTTTTAGTTATTTTCAGAGCCCTCGGTAAGTCAGATGTCCCTGTCTCTATCAAAAAATAAATAAAAAAAAATTGATGCATCTGCAACAGGTGCAGAGCAAGATGCACATGACTTGGCATTTCAAAGCATTTGGTGGAGCAGTAGGACTAAGACTGAAGGTGAATCTGCTCATAGTCATAGATATGAACAAACACCCCAACTATCTATTACCTATAATAAGGTACTTCCCTAGGTCATGGAACTGGTTCATCTCATTGGTGCTGTCAATACTTATGTGTGAAGTTTCCTTCTTTGAACCCTAGAAGATTCTGATATAGGCACTGGATCACCTGCAGGATCCAGAGCTATACTAGTGATAATCTTAAAATTGAAAGGGACATTCTAAGATTCACATATGATATATGTGTTAATAAATCCATAGTCTAAGCTAACTCCAGAAAATGATTTGAAGATACTTGATTTAAAAGGTTTTGCCCCTCCTAACCTGTAGATCAAGTTCAACCACTTCATGCATGGCTATTTTACATTTTGTCTTAAATGTAGTTCAAAGATTTTTTCATATATCTTTAATAAACTTCATGCTATTAAATATTTTCAAACGTTTCTAATGGTATATTATACAAGGTGCAGTCACTTGCAACTCAGAGTGCTGTTTTTCTTTACAGTTAACATTTCATCTCCATCGAAGAAAGAACTAGTTACTTTCTTTAAAAAAATCTCCTCTCGAGAACCACGTCTTAATGTTGTTGATGTTGATGTCCCACTACACATCCTCTGCCAAAATGATGAGAAGCTTGAACAAGTTGCCTTAGGAAGAGAATTTCACATAAGTTTGGGAAGAACTGTTCCAATACGAGTGCACCAGATTGACTCAGTGGTCTCAATGCTCAGACAGAAGCTTCAAATTCAGCACCAGTCAGTTTTGGTTATTGTATTGTTCACTTGTGAAAATGACAGCATCTCTGTGTCCACCTGTTTACCTTATTGGTTCCTTTTGAAGCAGGTATTGGATCGACTTTAACAAGTGGGAGGTTTTTGTTAATGATGATCACACACGCACCTTTCTCTCAGCAGAAGTTGTTCAAGGAGGGTTAGTAGAGGTATAAATTGTAGCCCTTTCTTTTCTTTTATGCATGCCTCTGTTACTTGTTTTAGTGTTGAGTCATATTCAAGTTGGAATTATGTGTTGCATTGGTGGCTTAAATGTGTATCCGTAGTGGCTAAATATTTGTATTTTGTTTGTTTTCGATAGTGGCTGATTTAAAACATATTATTGTTGTCTTGGTAATGGAAATCATGTTATTGGTAATAGAACTATGGTATGTTTGGAAAATTGCATTTGAAAGCTATTTTATTCTAAATCATTCATCATTTGGGTGACATGAGTCATGACAAAACTGAATGGAATCATGGTTGAAATGTAAATTTTCAAAAGCCTGTTACGTGAAATTTTTAAGTAAATCTTCTGTTGAGGGCTTGAGGGAATCATTTCTTTTCATAATTCATACATGGAAACTCACAGAATTCGAAAAGATCAGAGATGATATGAAGAATAGCTGGAACATAGTTAATGTATAACATTCTTCTTGGTTTACTTACATTTTTTTAAATACGCTGGTTGTACATTTGTACTGATTTCTCATTGTTTAGTCTAGCCAATTCATTCTCTCTTTTCAGTTACCAATTTATGTGAAATCTGCTTTTTTTCTTTCCAATTAATTGCAGATAATGAAGCAAATTGAAGTAGTCAATGCAATTTACAGGCTTCATAATCTTCCTGAGTTTTACAAGGTCAGTTAGTTTTACAGGCCACAACCACTGCATCATAACTGTTGTCTTATCCCTGTTTCTCTCATAGTATTTGAACTTGAAGTACTCTTAACAGGATCCACGTCCTCACATATCCTTAGCATGGGCCCTGGGTGACATCGCGCACTCTCTGAAGAAAGTTGTCGACGAGGAAATGAAGTGTGCTGTTGGTAAATCTTTAAAGAAGTGTATTTTTAGCTGTAAATTCAAAGGTATTGAATGTAAGATCGGCAAGAAAGCATATACAATATGCAAAATTTCTGAAGGACAATAATATGTGCACTTTAAAGGAAGAGCAAGGGATTTCCTGTTTTCTAAATTGGTGGGTTTCTTGGTTCTTTATCCCTTGTGAGTTGTAGACTAGACCCATGCCTGTACGAGTTCATCAAAGCTTTGTAGAGATTACTTAAATTGATTGAAGCTACTGTAACAATGTTATGGGAATTTATCTCTGATGTTACGTGTAAGTGTAATTGAAATTTCTACAAACCTATTTCAAAGGATTTCAATATGTAATTTTGCTTGTTGCCATGGAAATCATACAAATTGATGTACACAAACAGCCTTCGCTTGAATTTTTAAAATTTTAACGATCTGATTATTATTATTATTTACTAACAAAGTCAGATGAAGGAAGCAGCAAGGGACAATAGTACAGTTATATAAAGGAAAACAAAGTAGCGAAGATGAAGACATATTAGTGGATTCTGACAAGGCAGACAGGGATTATTTTGAAAAAGTTAAAGACATTGTTAATGACCGAGGTCTTAACTCTTAGAAACTTGAAAGGGACCCAGTGTTCTGGGTGAGCAGCATATTTAGGCCTTAGGATACTAGTAGGGCACAAGGCTTGATATTTGTACACATGTAAACATTAAAAGTTGTTGAAAGAATAACCCGGCCCATAGATGTTAACGTTAAAAATATGAATGCAAATCACTCATTAAAAGGCACTTTACCATTCTTCAATATCATTTTAGTTTAACTTTACACCTCAACAAATCAATATAAATATCTTTGTGTATGCCTTTTCTCCTTATCTGCTTTTATATTGATCGCGGGTTGATATTTGATCTCTTTAGAAAATATGTTACGTATCGTCTTCTAATCATTTTTAAGAATATCGTGTTTATACTTATTCTGGAATTGGATACTCTTTCACAATGACCATTCCGAAATAGGGGTGCTAGATGGAGTGATATTTTGTTTGTTGGAGTCTTTTAGAACATTAAACAAAAAGAGGGGTTACAAGAAGAAAAAGCCCAATTTCAATGCTAAGTGGAAAATCATGATTTGCACACTATTGCTTGATAGTCATGATTGCTTCGGAAAAAAAAAATAACAAGAGCAATTTTGAAAGGGGTGATTTTGTCCAAAAAAAAGTCACCCAATTGTGCTTATTTTACTATTGTGTTGTCTTTCGGCTCTTTCATCTCATTTTTTAGATGAAATGAAATTGAATTTGAGTGAGGCCCATTTTTATGGCTACTTCCATGGCAATTACTTCCTACACCTCTTATTTTGCATCTTGCATCCCCAAATGTTTTTAAATTTCATATATATACCTTTTTTCCGAAAGATAATTCTAGAAGTGTATCCTTCTTCCAAAATAACTATTCTAGGTTCGAATAGGTATTCTGGATTACTTATCATATTTCAAAATAACTATGACGGTATAATTGGAGAAGATATGAAAATTACAATTCGAGTAATTAACCATCCGATTAAATTAAAGGATCCACATTTACGTGAACGAGTGAATGTAGGTAATCCATTTCCAACAGCAGAACTCCCAAAGTCACAGAGACGTTGAGGCAGGCTCAACATTCGAACCCTTCTCTTATACTCTCAAATAATCTCTCTATTCTCTAACTCCCACCCATCCATCGTAAACCTGAGGCAGACTTGGCCGATCTACCCAAACTCTAAAACCCTTTCTCTCTTCGTAAAACCGACAGAGAGACCATTCTGCTAGAGACTGTTGTCCAAACTTTTAAGGTAACCATTTCATTCTTCACATGCTCATTCGATTTTAACTTTGTTGCATAAAAATAAAATAAATAAGGCGATGCTACAAACGTGGTATAATAAGATAGCCGTGCCCCCAATCTGCAGGATATCACGTAAACTTGGGCATATTCTTGAGTCTCATACATAATTAAAGCAACTAGACCGTTAGAATTTTTACCAAACGAAATACCTCAAAGAAACAAGTGCAAACTTGACTGTTAAGTGCAATCCAAGACCAATCTGGTTGTTATAGATGTAGGCTTACAATGATCATGCTGAAATATCAATATGAAATACAGAAATTGAAGGAAATAAAAAAAATTGAGGAGTGGAGTCAGAGTCAGAGAAAACCAAAAGATTTTGTTTTTGGAACAAAAACATAAAAATGTCTCAATTTAAGAAAATCCTACACAAATAATTGAATGGAAAGTTGAATCCCAAATGATGTACAATGTGGGTTACATTAACCATTCACCCAATGGTTCTGTATTCTTTATTGCCTCACACATGCTGCAGGCTCCACAAATATATTTTATGTTGAAGGAAATCATGCATAAAAATACTATTATAACATAGCTCATTCTATGTACTATAGAGTAGAAGAGTAGTCAAAATGAAGTCAATTGAGTATTTATTGGACTTTGACATGCCACGGAATCTGAAGACTTGATTTTGAGCTAAGTACACCATGAAGGTGCAGAATTGTTTATCGTAATGGTCACAAGGGGTACAGGTCCAGATTAAGAAACACACAACACAGAATGAAGGTAAACACCACCTGAAGACACTAGATACCAGGAACAGATATTGAGGCAGCCCACCAATGAAGCACCCAGGTGTTATACTTGTATAGTTGTATCTGATATTGATACACATGATAGTTAGATATGTATCCATGGAGTATACTCCAATTTTTTATTTTTCAATTTTATTGACTGATATGTTTGGGATAAGACTCCAATACTTTATATAGTACTAAAACTACATGTGGCTCCATTGTTTCCCCTATATCCTTAAGGCTATCGTAAATAGTAGACAATTACATAGAACCAAAACTTGCTTTGAGTAGGACCAATGATGTTTTTTGTGACATTTTGACACAGGTTGGGGAAAAACATGTAATTTTGAAACATGTTCATAGGAAAAGAACATATTCTGATATAGTAAATAGTAGGCAATTACATAGAGCCAAAAATCGTTGAGTCGGACCAATGATACTTATTTTTACATTCTGGCACATGTTGAGGAAAGGCTTACACATGAGAAAAGAACATATTCTGATATGGGCTATGGAAAGATTTGTAACAAAGGTCTTTGTCATGATCACAAGTATGATTTTTGTAAGTGATCACCATTCAATGATACAATTATGTATTGCATAGATAAATGATCAATGTCTCTTTGTAGTTTATAAATATTGTGCACTTATCAAAATTTATAATAGTTTATAAATATGTTACTAACATAAAAAAATAGGTGAAAGTCATGAAACTACTATATGCCTATACTAGTATGTACAATTCAAGAAACTGAAACTGTGAAACTAACATATAGTGCAAGTTAAAATTTGAAAACACTGATAACGTAAACTCATTCTTTTATTTCAATAAAATTTAGAAGAGAAAAAATTGATCCACTTTAGTTGATTTATTTGGTTAAGGTATGAATTATAAATGCAGAACGTTTAATATCTCATACTGCAATCTATTTATTTCTTATTTGCTGTCCCTTCTCCTCCCCCCAACCTTCATTGTAAGATTGCTGAGTCTTTCCTTTCATTTGGTGAGCGAAATACACACAAATTACCGGTGACGAAACTGGAGATGGAATGTCTAATGACTAAATGTGTTCTTCATAATACTCGCCCTACCAATAGTAATTTGTTTGAAAATATTTTATCCTATATTAATTATTATATACATGTCATTTTGTAATATATCATTGAGACGTGACAACTTATTGTTTATTATTTCATAAAATATCTTTGGTAAATAAACAAAGTAATATATTCCTATATAATATTATATGATGTTAATTATTTTGAATGATTTTTAAATTCATATATACCGATAAATAATTACAAATACTCGTCATTTGTGTCGATATCCACCAATTCACTGATATGGAAGTGCTGTGTATACCAAAAAAGTAAACAAGTCAAAATAAAATACAACATGTGGATTATGATCAAAGTGCAATTTCCTTGTTTTCCATCCGTTTTGATGCATCTATACAAAAACTCATAAATGCAGCATAAAACACCAGTACTTCATCAAGAGGGAGGAAAATGCTCAACGTCCATGGAAGGAAAATTAGACTGTGTTGACCGCATTCCTCTAAGTATACTCTTTGCTGTTTCTCTCTCCTGGAAGAATGATTTAAACCATTAAATGATTAGACAAGACTAACTAACCTCTTTCAAATTGAAAGTTGAGTTGAATATTTAGACTCACCGGGCCTGTATAATCCAGAAGACGTGTACAGTAAATTTCAGCTTCTTCAAAGCTTTTCTGTGCTCTGTAATATTTTGCAAGATAGAGTAAAGCCTCAACCATTTTAGGTCCTTCCCTCTCTTCAGATTCCATCCTCTCTAGGTCCTTTTTGTAGTAAAATGC
>PYAF01001578.1:2014083-2026114 GCA_007407185.1 Glycine tomentella | reverse complement strand
AAACTTAGATTATTTTAAATTCAATTTTTCTTGCACCATCTTTCAAAATTTCTAATAATCTTATCTTATGGTTTTTCTTTTGCACATAACATTACTAATTTCTTGTCTAAACTTGTTCTATATTTTATCAGGCTTTCAGGATTCTATTAGAGCTTATATGACCTTATCAGAGCTATAAGGATATGTTGGTCATTTGGGCAAATGTTCAGGGCACATTAGTCATTTACCCTAGGGACCTATTTGTCATTTGTGGAATTGTTCAAGGACATTTTGGTCATCTCCAAAAATATCCAAGGGCATTTATGTCATTTATCTAAGAATGCATATTTCTAAGAAAATACACAGATAACAGTGAAATATGGGGTGTTACAACCACCACCATAAAAATTAACTCAAACAAAAGTAAACTTATTCATAAAAAGAATAAAAAAATATGTCAGTTTACATATATGAGATTCGCAAGTTATAAAATCGGCTTATTTAGTAGTTTAACTAAGATTTATAAATCATTTAATCATTAATAATTTGAGATGTGAAAAATTAGTTTTATTTTATGATTTTTTTCTCTCGAAATAAATTAGTTTTATGATATGTATCCTCTTTCTTTTTTCTTTTTCTATTTTTGTTGTTGAGAAAAGTATCCTCTTTCTTATCTATGTGAATAAATTAATTTAATATTCATACTTTCATTTATTACAGTATTTCTCATCTAAGCAGGATTTGATTTGAAATAACTGAAGTATGCATTATATTTTGACGTTTTTCTGAAAGATATAAATCTTATCTTGTTAGAGGAACTTTAGGAAAGTTGTTACTCATTTTTGTATTTGCAGCAGAAGATAAGTTTTGTTTAGTTTGGTTTCAGTTGTTAGTAACAACTTTAGAAGATAAGGCGGATGCACAGAAATAGGGAGATTGGAAGAATACAAATTATATTTCTTTTATGGTATCAGAAGTGCTTTCTGATACACACTTCCGCAAGTTTACATTCTAACTCTTAGTGCACAAGTTACGTGCATCATGTCAACTTAGAATAGTGAGGGGTCTAATAAGTTGAAGGTCTCGGATCCATGTCTCCGTTTTACCTGGCAGGGTCTGATCATCCTGGGGTGTTGTTGACTATAGTGATGTTAAAAGGGGAGGCAAACTATGAGAATTGGGCTAAGGTCATGAAAAACGCATTGAAGGCTAAAAACAAATTGGGGTTCGTAATTGGATCCTTGAAGAAGCTTGATGAGAAGGATTTGGAGGAGCGGTTTGCATGGGAAAGAAACAATTCCATGATCAATGGATGGATTCATAACACCATTGATCCGCAATTGCAACCATTCATCAAGTGCTTCGATGAGGCTAAGGAATTGTGGGGTGATTTGAAGGAACGCTACACTGTGGCAAACATCCCTCATATCTATTAGCTGAAAACAAGTCTGTGCAATATTAAGCAACAAGGCAACAGTGTGTGGGCCTACTATACCAAACTACGTGCAGTTTGGGATGAGCTTGAAGGTAGCACAACTTACAAGCTTTGTGCGTGTGGTGATAATTGTTCCTATGCAAAAGAGATGGAACTGGAAAAGGAAAATGACAAGGTGTATACCTTCCTAATGGGGCTCAACGATGCCACGTTTGGTACACTACATACTCAAATCCTCAATAGTCATGTTTTTCCTAATCTGAACAAGTGCTACTCCACGGTGTCTTCGGAGGAAACACATCGAGGAATGGCTCGCATGCAACATGCCCAACCTTATGTCCTTGGGTGTGCTGTTCAAATATCTTCTCATGCGGCATATGACAGGCTGGGTAGCAGGGCTCCTTGTAGTCATTGCGGTAAGACTAATCATGAATCTTCCAAGTGCTGGCAGTGTAACATCTTGGACGCTGACGAGGACGGGGAGTGATCGCCGGTGCAATGAGGCACGGACAAGGAGCGACTCCTGGCAGGCTTCCAACGGGAGGGGTACATGAATGAATCAAACACACACCCGAACGAGAGGGATCCAGAGGCTGTACAGGTATGGGACTGTACAGTTGAGGATAACTTAAAGGAAATAATAGGTACTACTTATACCAACAAGGTGCATCTACTTTTCAGTAGTCCATAACTTAATAATTTCGCAGTTAAGTGTGCTTGACTTGGAGCAATTCTGGGATGGATGACCTCCTGAGAAGTTTCTTAGGAAGTGTGTGAGTGAGGACAAAACCGAGGGGGTGGTCCAGAATTGATAGCGGTGCATCGCGCCATATGACTGGAAACCTTAACATGTTGCTCAATGTTGAGCAAATCAACCCACTTGCTGTGGGATTACCTAATGAAACAATTGCATATGCTGAGGAACAAGGAAATGTGTCGCTTGGTCCAAATTTATTTTTGTCTAACGTACTATTTGTTGCTCAGTTGAAGAATGTTGATATCATTTTTACTAATAATGGTTGTATATTGCAAGACCGCAAGCTGAAGATGGAGATTGGACTGGGTGATCTCGCAGGGGGTTGTATGTGTACAAGTCGAGTCATGAACGAGCCATGAAAGTTCAAACGTTTGAGTCTGTGGAACTTTGGCATCGACGGTTGGGACATGCACCAACAGACGTGATTTTTCAGATTCCTAATTTAGCTAGATGTCAATTTGCTTCATTTGATAATAAGGCTTGTGACATTTATTTTAGAGTCAACCAAACTCACTCTTATTTTTGTGTTAGTGATCACCGTAGTAATGATTGCGAATTAATACATTGTGATGTGTGGGGTCCTTATCGGTCATCTTCTTCTTGTGGAGCTCATTATTTCTTAACCATAGTTGATGATTATAGTCGTGGAGTTTGGGTGTGGCTCATGAGGGAGAAGAGCGAAACGTTTACTAATCTTCGCAAATTTATACTTATGGTACGTACCCAATTTGGTAAAAATGTGAAGATCTTACGCACTGATAATGGAACTAAATTTAATTCACAAAGGTTGAACGATTATTTAGGTGATAATGGCATAATACATCAAACCACGTGTGTTTATACACCGCAACAGAATGGGAGAGTGGAAAGAAAACATAGGCACATTCTTAATGTCTTAAGGGCACTTTTAGTCCAAGCTAACTCGCCTATTGAATTTTGGGGTGAGACTGTCATGACCGCAGCTCATCTCATAAAACGTACACCTTCAAAAGTTCTTGGGGGAAAGACTCCACATGAAATTCTCCATAAAAATGTTGCTAATTATTCTTCTTTAAAGGTGTTTGGGTGTCTTTGTTATGCTTCAGTACAGCCAAAACCTTTAGATAAATTTAGTGAACGGTCTAGACGTTGTATGTTTGTTGGATATCCTCATGGACAGAAAGGATGGTGGTTGTTTGATTTGGAAACTCAAGAATATTTTGTTGTGGAATTTTCTACCCGACACCGCGTACTCAACTCGGCACCACAACCCTCTGCTCGAATACTCGCGTACTCGGCACCTCACATACCCGGATCCCGCGTACCCGGCACCACACTAATTCTTCTCGGCTGGGAGCTTCCTCAACCAACCGCAATACTGGGGAGTCACACGACTCAACCCTCAGCAACCAAACACAGTAAAACACGCAGCGGAAATAAACAACAGCAAACGAGAGAAGAGATAGGGAGTGAATCAACACACAATATAGCTTAACGTGGGAGAAAACCTCCAAGAGGAAAACCCACGGGACCAAGTCCAGAAACAATCCACTATTCAGAAATAATGGTTACAAAATGCTCAACGGTCACTCACCGGAGCCTCTCTCAACCTCGCTTACAACAGAAGTGAAAAAACTCTCCACAAGAAGCTCTCACAGCTCTCGGAGACACACTCGACGGTCTAGCACCAGAGAAAACACTCACTCTCTGTTTTTCGCTCAGCCTCACTGCTGTCGCACCTTTGCGTCAGCCTTTCTGGATTTTTCCTTCGTCACTGTCTCTTCTCATAATGAGGGAATTTATAGGAAGACATCTCATTTAGGGATTTACCCTAAATGGAAATGGGCCAGGGTCAACACCTAGGGATTTGGGGTCCAAAAGCATTGGAACGGAACATCCAACAAATCTCTCCCTTCCATTTCAATGCGACAAAAAAATGGCAACTCGGACAAAAGTCGATCTTCCACCGAACAGCTTGGCAACCCGGTCTACAAAATCGGTCTTCCACCGAGGTCCGAGAATGCAACTCGGCCTCAAACAGCTCAACTCGGCATCCACTTGCCGAGGTCCTCTACTCGGCATCCACTTGCTGAGTTCACAAGCCCGGCTCCCATGCAGCAATCTTCAAACTTCATTGCTGCTACCGGCTTCGTCATCATGTCAGACCAATTCTGACTTGTGTGCACCTTTTTCAGTGTGAGCTTTCCGGCCTCCACCGCATCTCGGATCCAGTGATACCGCACATCAATGTGCTTGCTGCGGGAGTGATATGTCGAGTTCCGTGCAAGATGAATTGCACTCTGGCTGTCACACTTCAAGACATACTCTTCTTGCTCGTAGCCGAGCTCCTGGAGAAAACTCTTCATCCACAGGAAATCCTTGCATGCCTCAGTTGCTGCAATGTACTCGGCCTCCGTCGTCGAAAGTGCCACACACTTCTGCAATCTTGATTGCCATGCAATAGCTCCTCCAGCAAAGGTCATCAAATAACCCATCGTCAACTTCCTCGAGTCGAAATCTCCCCCCAAGTCGGCATCCGAGTAGCCTTGCAACTCGGCTTTGCCATCTCCAAACCGAAGACACACACGGGTCGTACCCCGGAGGTATCTGAAGATCCACTTCACTGCTTCCCAGTGTTCTCTGTCGGGATTCGAAAGGTACCGGCTAACCACTCCTACTGCATGGGCGAGATCGGGTCTAGTGCAAGCCATTGCATACATTAGACTCCTCACTGCAGATTGGTACGGGATCTTCTCCATCTCTTCTCGGTCTTCATCTGAGCTCGGACATTGTCTCTCATTCAGCTTCAAATGTCCGGCCAAGGGGGTGCTCACTGTCTTGGCTTTGTCCATGTTGAACCTCTTCAAGATCTTCTCAACATACTTTTCCTGACTTAGCCACAATAGCCTTTTTTCTCGTTCTCGGATAATCTTTATCCCGAGAATCTGCTTTGCTGGACCCAAATCCTTCATTGCGAAGGACGAGCTCAAGGCCCTCTTCAAGTCGGCAATCTTAACCTTGTCTTGCCCGACTATAAGCATGTCGTCTGCATATAGTTGCAAGATCAAGAAGTCTCCAGTCTCATACCTCTTCACAAATACACAGTGGTCGGCATCCGTCTTCATGAACTTGTGCTCGGTCATGAAGGAATCAAACTTCCTGTACCACTGCCGAGGTGCTTGCTTCAAGCCATAGAGACTCTTCCTGAGTCGGCACACCTTGCCCTCACAACCCGGCACTTCAAATCCCTCGGGTTGTTCCATGAAGATCTCTTCCTCCAGCTCACCGTGAAGAAATGCCGTTTTCACATCCATCTGCTCCACCTCCAGATCCATAGTAGCTGCCATGGCTAATACTGATCGGATCGAGGTTAACTTCACAATAGGGGAGAAAATCTCATCAAAATCAATTCCCTTCTTCTGATTGCAGCCTTTCACTACAATCTGAGCTTTGTATCTCGGCTTCTTGCCGATCTCCTCCTGCTTGATCTTATACACCCACTTGTTTTTCAGAGCTCGCCTCCCCTTGGGCAGCTCGGTCAGCTCGTACGTCTGATTCTCATGCAGCGACCTCATCTCGTCCTGCATGGCCTTCTCCCATTCAGCTCGGTTTGAACTCTCCACCGCCTCATCATAGCTCTGAGGTTCACCCTCCTCGGCAATGATAGCATACTCGTCAGGTGGATATCTCGAAGAAGGTATTCTCACTCTAGTGGGGTATCTCGGCTCTTCTTCTTCACCCTCGGAACCCGGCTCTTCACTCTGAACCCGGATCCCGACATCATCTTGCTGGGCATCATCATCTTCATTCACATCGCCTCCAGCGATGTCCCCGGTTTCTCCCCCTGCTTCAGCATCTACATGAGGGACGGGTTCTTCTCCTCGGACAGTAACCCGGACTTCGGGCTTCGAGATGTCATGGATGGTCTCATCCTCATGGAAGACTACATCTCAGCTCCTCACAATCTTCTTCCCGATTGGATCCCAAAGTCTGAAACCAAACTCGGTCCTCGGCGATCCGAGATATATGCACTCCTTCGTCTTTGCATCCAACTTCCCCCTCTCATCTTTAGGGACGTGCACGAAGGCTCGGCATCCGAACACCCTCAGATAATCATAGGTCGCTTTTCGACCTGTCCAAATTTCCTCTGGAATCTCCCCTTCCAAAGGCCTCGATAGTGAGAGTTTTATCAGGTCAACGGTTGTCCTCACAGCTTCTCCCCAGTATGCCTTCGATAACCCGGCGTTGGATAGCATACTCCAGACCTTCTCTTCTATTGTCCGGTTCATTCTCTCAGCGAGCCCGTTCAGCTGAGGCGTCTTCTCCATCCTGATCCCGGTCTCTCTACAGTAGGCTTCAAAGGGACCCATGTACTCTCCACCATTATCCGATCTGACCACTTTCAACTTCCTTCCAGTCTCCCTTTCCACCATGGCATGGAATTCTTTAAACGACTGGAGCACCTGATCCTTAGTCTTCAAAGGATACACCCACACTTTGCGGGAGTGGTCGTCTATGAAAGAGACAAAATATTGTGCCCCTCCAAGCGATCTTTCCGACATGGAGCAAACATTAGTGTGGACGAGGTCAAGTAAATACCTCCGTCTCCGGGGTTGATCCGGTCTCACAAAAGAAACCTGGTGCTGCTTCCCAGCTAGACAATGCGAGCAGCTCTCCAGCACTTGTCCCTTCAACCCGATCAAAAGCTCTTTCCTCTCCAGAATCTCAAGTCCTTTCTCACTCATGTGGCCAAGACGCTTATGCCACAACTCCAGACTTGATCCACCGAACACGGTGTTGGCTTCTCCGCCGATCATCCTTCCTTGCATCACATACAAGGAGTCTTCCTTCCTTCCACGGGCTATCACCAAGCTTCCCTTGGATAGCTTCCATCTACAGCTCTCAAAGCTGTTCACTAACCCGACATCATCAAGTTTACCTACCGAGATTAGATTCAACCGCATGTCAGGCACATGCCTCACGTCCTTCAGGACTATCCGACATCCAACCTCCGAGGTCAGAGTTACCTCACCAACACCAACAATCTGGCTGGTCACCTGATTTCCCATCTTCACTACTCCAAACTCTCCACTCCGGTAGGAGGAGAAAAACCTTCTGTGAGGGGTCACGTGGAAAGAAGCACCCGAATCCACTATCCAGGTACAATCATCAAGAGCGACATTCACAATGTCCTCGCCGAGTAGAAATATCTCGGGCTCAACACTAGCTACCACCGCCGTGGTACTTCTGGCCTCTTTCTTGCTCTGGTCTGACTTCACAGACCTGCTCTGCTCATCTCTTTTCAGAGTCCAGCAGTCGTCTTTCTTGTCCCCGGTCTTTCCGCAGTAGAAGTACTTCAGTTCACTCCTCGGCCTCGACCGATCCTGGGACTTATCCCTCCTCTCACGACCTCGGCTCCTTCCTCGAGCTCGGAAGTCGGACTTACCCTAAATGAAAATGGGCCAGGGTCAACACCTAGGGATTTGGGCCCAAAAGCATTGGAACGGAATATCCAACATATTTTGTGTCCCATGATGTTCATTTTTGTGAAACTGAATTTCTATTTGCATCTAAGGCAAATGTTGAAAATGCACTACAGCCAACTCAACAAATAATGTCACGGTCTTGTCCTCATATGGAACCCGAGCTTCTTTCCCCAGAAGAAAATAATGTTCCTATGAATGAAGATACCGAAACAGAGAATATTGTGATTGGTGAAAATCTTGACAGGGGGAGTAATGAACAAGCTGCTGCATCAGAACAGCATGCCGCTACAGCACCAGAAGAACAGACTGCAACACCAGAACACCATGTTGTAGCACTAGAATAGCATGCTACAGCTCCACCAGAATAGCAGACTGCTGCAGCACTAGAAATCAAGCGCTCTCAACGAATTCGCAAACCTCCAAGCTCTCTTGCTCCATATGAGTGCTACATGGCTTCAACACATACACCTTCCTCCACTAATCCCTTTCCTTCTTCCGTCTCAGGTACGCAGTATCCTTTAGCAAATTATGTTTCTATGTCTAAATTTTCTAAAAATTACCAAGCATTTGCTGCAGCAATTGATGCTCAGCTGGAGCCACGATCCTTCAAAGAAGCCATGAAAAATCAAGATTGGATTAATGCTATGAAAAAGGAAATTGATGCACTGGAGGAAAACAATACTTCGAGAATCACCACTTTGCCCGTGGGAAAGCATGCTCTTCCTTGCCAGTGGATATATAAGATTAAATACACGCAGATGGCAGGGTAGAACGATACAAGGCACGTCTAGTAATTGCTGGAAATAGACAGGTGCCAGGTGAAGATTATAACGAAACCTTTGCTCCGGTTGCAAAAATGGTAAGTGTGAGAACTTTGTTGGCTGTGGCGGCGACTAAAATTGGGAATTGCATCAAATGGATGTCCACAATGCATTTCTTAATGGAGACCTTGATGAAGGTGTTTACATGAGACTTCCTCCTGGGTTTAATTCAAGCAAATCAAATCAAGTGTGCAGGTTACAGAAGTCATTGTATGGTTTGCGCCAGTCACCACGTAATTGGTTTTCTAAGCTGACTTCTTCCCTCAAGGCTTATGGTTTTGAGCAATCCAATGCTGATTACTCTTTTCACGCTTAATCGTGGTTCGGTGTTCTTGGCTTTGCTGGTGTATGTGGACGATATTGTGTTAGCAGGCAATGAAAACTGGCTTCATTTATAGGTATCTGTTAGATACTAATGGAGTTCCAACAGAAGAAATATCTTGTGTGGCTAAAAAATTCTTAAAGTCCACTGAGAAACAAGCATTAGAGTCTGTTAATTTGATAAACAAGCCTAAAAGTTCTTTTTGATAGCTTTTGAGTGCTTCTCTGTTAACAAAAATATTCTATCTTTTCGAATGGGAAATTCTCAAAAGTAGTTATACCTTGTATCTCTGAGGGGCACTTAAGGAGAATGAGCTGGAAGATCCGAGATAGTAGGAACTAATGGTCCACGTTTAATCGCCCAAAGGAAAGAAAAAAAGGTTCAAGCTAGTTTAATTATTCTAGACCAACCTTATCAACTATTTTTCTGTTTCTGTAATCGTATCTCTCTTCTTTAGTATATCCCTATTTATCTAAATGTTGTTTCCCAGACTTTATATTTACTTGTAATCAGAATCGATACTGCAATCTTCATCTCTAAATTACTTTCTATTTATATGAAGTCATTTGCTGAAAACATGATGGAATATTGAGGCCTTTCGCTCTTTAGAAGCTTGGACCAATTTATTAAAGCTTAATCCATCATGCAGCAAGGGAGCCTAGAACCACTTTTGGCTGATGCTTGGGGACTTATCAAAGCTATGAAGTGGGTGCAGTCACTTGGCCTTCAAAGAGTTATATTTGAACTTGATTGCAAAGCAGAGGTTGATAAGCTACACTCGAAAGTTTTTGGTATTTCTCAGCGGGATAACATCCTATCTTTATGTAATCAGTTTCTTGGTGAGTTTCGCGCGGAAATAAGTCAATTTCATTGCTCATAAGTTAGCAGAAAAGTTAAAATTTCATGTTGGTATTCATATATTTGATTGTATTCCTCTTGGTGTACTCTGAAGAGAATCAAATGATATAATCTTATTTTTCCTATAAAAAAAAGAGAAGCTTGGACCAAAAATAATAAGTGTGCTGGATAAGCCATGTTGGGCCAAGTGCTAATGTGCTAGATATTTATTCTACAAATCGATAGTTTTTAAATTATATTATTTTAAAACATTTTTATAATTTTCTTGTAAAAAAAATTCTTATAATGTTGGTTAAAATTCAATTCAATACTTTAGATTTTTTTTTTTTTAATTCAGAGCCTTCTAATTTTTAAAATAAGTTCAATTAAATTCTTAACATGAAATATGAACTTAACATGACATATGACCAAGGACGTTAGTCTCAAAAAATTAATGACAGATCAAATGTTACTCGGATTTCATAATTAATGTTGTTAGTCAAAATTCACTGTAAGAATCTAATTAGAACTACTTTACAGATTAGAAAACTTAATTGAACTAAAATTAATAATTAAATTAAATATAAAAAATTAAAGGACTAAATCAAATAATAAATAAATAAAATAAAGATTTGAAAAACTAGTTTAACCACTAATTTTCCCTTTTCTTTTGTTGACCATTCTTTCCCATTCATAACGTCAAATGGTATAGAGAGAAAAAATGGAGAAGATCTGCTACAAATTTTGTTGCACTAAATCATATATTCACATAACTCATTATAACATTATAAACATATTTAGATATAAGGTTGGAAATATTTTTAAGAATTTTTTATTAAAAAAATTCTATATTTCTAATAAAGAAACTCTAAAAAATATTTATAATTTATATCCAAACATACTTTATATATATATATATATATATATATATATTTTTTTTTTTTTTTTGAGAGTCCAAAACAGAAAAAGTAAGCTAATTGGCACAAATTTCCTTTTAATTTGATTATTCTATTTTTCCTAATACGATTCGGATTGTTCTTACTTCCTGTTAAGATTGACAGTTACTTCTGCAATGAAAAAACCAAAAACTGCAACGGTCATCACACGTTAATTAGGCACAAATTTTCATTAGATTATCCACCAATATGTATCAATATTTGACTAGACCACTGTTGGCAAACAAATGGAGTACGTTATAAGGTTTTCAGAAGAAAAATCGTCATTTATCCACCAACTTGAGTTATATTGTTAGTTTCAAATGCAGGTGACGACGGCTGAAATGCTTTGACTAACAATTTCTAGCTAGTAAACCATGATGGTCCACTGCCACATACTATAGTTTCAAGTCAAAAACAGAACCTTTATTTCCTACGAATATTGTTCACAAAAATCTTGGTGGATGTATTTTATTGGATGAATAAAAGATTAAAGATAACTAGAAATTATAGTCTTTGATTTCCGGGATTGGAAATCATGTGCTAACTCATTCATATTCAGTTTCGTTAAATCTCTCCGTTCGTACTCTGCTAGAAAGAACCAATATTAACTAACATTCCTTCCTGTTATTCGATTTTAAAATTAACGGCTCATTTGTTCGGAAAGTAGACAATGATAAATAAATAATTGCTGGTTCAATCCCCATAAACACATTTCATCCCGATTCCTACTAGAAGACCATATAAGGGATTATATCCCACAAACCGAGTCTTAACCACTTTAAAAAGATCATTATTCGTTGGAGTCAGTCAACCACAAAGCAATCCATTCTTATGGAAGAGGAACCAGCATAAATGATGGAACCTTTTAGACCCTATATAACTCATTTTAAGCCATGACAAACGTTGCCATGCAACTAAATAAATATTTGACTTGTCTAACTAGACAATCATAAGCGTCCAAAAATTGATCATACTGAATAACGTTTATCTTAAGGAGAGATATATAACAAGAATAATTCTTATTTTAAAAGTATGATAGTAATACATCTTTATCGTATAACTTTATAGAAGATTTTAATAATTCAAATAGGGACCAACATTTCAATAGATATTTTTTAAAATAAGTAAATATTTTCACTAACCCCTCCCCGAACCTAAGGCGTGTATTTCAATTTTCACATTACTCGATTGATTGAAAAAGCTAATTAATTCAAAGTAGTTGTTTTCAAAACTCCAATGCAATATATAAATTTACAATAAAAAATGATATATACTAAAAGTTTAACGTTATATTAGTTCATCTTCGTTAGTATAATTTTTTATTATGAGTTTACATAAGAATATGATACAATATATTAACAAAATTAAACATTCACCTTATACAACACAGAAAAATGAAAAATATTATTTATATAATAATTCATACAACAATTTGTACAATTACGTACATATTTTTTGTGTCTATGACTCTCCTGCA
>PYAF01001578.1:1947874-2013983 GCA_007407185.1 Glycine tomentella | reverse complement strand
TGATACAATATATTAACAAAATTAAACATTCACCTTATACAACACAGAAAAATGAAAAATATTATTTATATAATAATTCATACAACAATTTGTACAATTACGTACATATTTTTTGTGTCTATGACTCTCCTGCACATAATTTATTACATGCCATAATGATAAAAAAAATACAAAAATAATATTGTACAAATTATTGTATATACGCATGTGGGCTTATAGTATGGTTTTATTACTATAATTGGAAAAAATTTTATCGACAATTTTTATTAAATTTTAATACAAATATTTATTATATAAAATTATTGACGATGTAAAATTTCAAATTGTCCATTCAACAAAATCGGAATTAAGGAAACGTAATCAAATTCATATTAGGAGACTTACATCTAGCATCTTCAACAAATTTCTGATTGCAAATATATATTAAACCTGCCTCAGTTTTGTTGAAAACCACGTATGAGCACTAAGCAGCAAAACATGGGTTTTGACCCGAAGGACAAGGAATAGGACAGAGGAAGGGCCAGAAGGCCCAGAATGAAGCACTTGAAATGAAATGCCATTGACCGCAGAGACGAGAGAATATACTTTCGATACCGATAGAGACACGTGTGTATATGTAGGGCAACGAGTTTCCTTCTAAGCATACAAATATTTTATGGAAGTTGCTATAGTATTGGCCACTTTTCGGTTTTCACTTGTAACAATAAAATTACTCACCCTTTGAATTTTTGTTGTGTCCGTGTGCATGACACGCTAGGAATAGTGTTGAAGAGGAAGACAATGTTCTACAAAGAGGAGTCGTATACGAAGGTTGTTATGGCCATGTCATTGACACCGTCCTTGTATTTACTTTGACCAGCACCGTTTCTTCTTTTTCTATTGTTAACATGGGGGCCGACTGGAGGGTCACGACAAACCCTTGTGGGTTTTGCCACTGGTACCATGCCAGCGTTGATGACACTCAACGAGAATGGCATCAGCAACAACTACAGCACAATGTCTTTTTCAATCATAACAGTGACAATAATATTCAATAATATATCATTTCTTGAATGAACCAAGAACTCATTTGAAGAATGGGAATATTTTTCTTGAATCAATCATCTCAAGAGAATCACATAATTGGTAGTTAGCTGTTTCAAACGGCTAATCCATGGCCAATTGAACTTTAAAATCGAAACTACCAAAATTTCTTAATTTACGCTTTAAATGAGTAATTACTCACTTGAAGAGTCCTTAATTATGCATTCTTGAAACTGAATAATTTTTTAAAATAAATGTGATACTGCTATTTGTCAACGTTTGGACAAACTTGCAAGAATTTTTCATGCTCAAAATTAGCTTACACGGATTTAAAGCAAAGTTGATTTAAATCCCATTATATCAACGAATGCCGACATGGCATTTATTTCACACGAGTTTTAAGTTTTAAAGATAAAAGACCCAAATTAAACTCTCAACTTAGAAATAGTAAGTCAAGCTGCCGTTTTCATAATGGGTCCTCTCCTCATAAAGTGAAAGACGTCTAAACTCAATTCTGCCTCTTGGTTCGGATACATCAAATCCTAACACGTTCTTCATGTTATTGGCCAGTTCATGAATTTCATATAAAGCGATCATATGAGGTTACACAAAACGAATTAACGGCCAACAAATTAAGTGCATTAGTTAAATATATATTTTAACTCATTTTGGAATGGAATTACTACGCTTTTGACCTTTATTCGTTTGAACCGGTAATTCCTTCCTACAGTACAAGGCGCTCTATATAGGAGTAGTATATATTACGTTACGTCCAAGCCCACTAGCTTTCACCACTAATCCCTACACTAACGTTATTAGACGGTCATAAAAATACGCTTTGAATATTTGCTTCTTAGTTTTAAGGAGAGAAAAAAAAAAAAAAAAAACTGTGAGGAGGAGGCATTTGAGTTGGTACTACTCGGAAACGCCAATACTCTGTCAACCCTATCTTTCCATTTTCTAGTGGCTGTCCCAGATACTCCATAAATAAATTCAGATACGTCCAAGAATCTTCAAATAAATACCTCTCCTTACACACTCTTGTTGCAAAACGCAAATCCCCAAACCAAAACCAAGATTTTGTGACTCACACACAAACACGCACTCCCTTATAACTATCTGTCTCCGAGCCATGTGCCAGTTATCATCATCTCCCTCCACTTTGTGTGAAAGCAATGAGGGCCATACAAACATGCCCACAACCAAAATTCATGAGGAGCCTGACATGTTCGCCCTTTTGATCCCCAAACCCCCAACAACAACATTATTCGAACAAGGCCAAAATAACCAAAAGCCCCATAAAACCCATTTTTCCCTCGCCCTCGACGAAGTCAAATGCATAGTCAACATAGCATTACCCATGGTGCTAACTGGATTACTACTCTATTCTCGCTCCGTAATCTCCATGCTCTTCCTCGGTCGCGTCGGTGAGCTCGCCTTAGCTGGTGGCTCTCTCGCCATTGGATTCGCCAACATCACGGGCTATTCTATTCTCTCGGGCCTCGCCATGGGCATGGAGCCCATTTGTGGCCAGGCTTTTGGGGCCAAAAGGTTCAAACTTTTGGGCCTCGCGATGCAGAGGACAATGGTCTTGCTTCTTCTAACTTCTGTTTTTATATCATTCCTGTGGCTCAACATGAAGAAAATATTGGTCCTGTGTGGCCAACAAGAAGACATCGCCACCGAAGCTCAATCTTTCATACTATTTTCCATCCCCGATCTCGTAGCACAATCATTGTTACATCCTTTGAGAATCTACTTACGAAGTCAATCTATAACCCTGCCTCTCACATACACTGCATCTCTGTCTATTCTCCTTCACGTCCCCATCAACTACTTCCTTGTCTCTGTGCTTAAGCTTGGAATCAAAGGCATTGCCTTAGGCGCTGTTTGGACGAATTTCAACCTCGTCGTTTCGTTGATTCTCTACATCTGGGTCTCCGGCGTATACAAGAAAACATGGCCCGGTGTTTCGTTGAAGGGCGTCTTCAGCGGTTGGAAATCGCTTTTGAATCTTGCAATTCCAAGTTGCATTTCCGTTTGCCTCGAGTGGTGGTGGTACGAAATCATGATTTTACTATGCGGGTTATTGATTAACCCCCAAGCAACGGTTGCATCAATGGGTATTCTAATTCAAACCACTGCTTTGATATACATTTTCCCATCTTCCCTAAGCTTTGCCGTTTCCACACGTGTTGGAAATGAACTGGGTGCGGAGAATCCCAAAAAGGCAAAACTCGCAGCCCACGTGGGGTTATGTTTCAGTTACGGGGTGGGTTTCTCGGCTTTGTTTTTCGCCGTTTCGGTGAGGCATGTGTGGGCTTCGATGTTCACACGTGACGCGGAGATCATTGCTTTGACATCGATGGTGTTGCCCATCATTGGACTATGTGAACTTGGAAATTGTCCGCAAACAACGGTTTGCGGCGTTTTGAGGGGAACCGCGAGGCCCAAGTTGGGAGCGAATATAAATTTGGGTTGCTTCTATCTAGTGGGAATGCCCGTTGCGGTGAGGTTGAGTTTCTTTGCGGGGTTTGATTTCAAAGGCTTGTGGCTTGGTTTATTGGCCGCTCAAGCCTCTTGTATGTTCACCATGTTAATTGTGTTGGCTCGAACCAATTGGGAGGGTCAAGTTCAAAGAGCCAAAGAACTCACATCATCGTCTGATTCTAGTGAGGAGGAGGAACAAGATGAGAAATGCCTCTTCAGTTCGGGCCCTACAATCGAATGCTCTCATTCTGATTCATTAGTTTGATTGATCATCATTACAGTGACGTCACGTTGATTCTTTTATATTTTTGCAATGAAGCTAGATTTTATAACATGAAATTGATTCTTTCTAGGTTGTCCTAATTTTAATTGTACATTCCGGAGAAGAGGCAGAGCATAAACGCATGCATTCATACCAAGAAGAAGAAACAACACACAAAGGAATGCGTTTTTGTTTCTGTTTTGATTCATTAATTAATTATATGGACATGATGATCGACCTTATCACTCACGGTTGTTACAAAAGAATACTAGTAGTACATTAAACATGAATATCGTGAAACACAGACTTAAATTATGATTCTATGCTGATAATTGAGACTACGCCCCCAAAAGACAAAGGGAAAAGAAAACTCCGTGAGATAACTAATTTTATTTATATATATATATATATATATATATATATATATATCAATTAAAATTAACATTTTAAAATATTTTAAGGAAAAAAACATTTTTTTTAAATGTTTGATTCCTGCCGTCTGAGGATAAGATGGTTGGTGGCCAGTGGGATTGCGCGTTTTAACTAGTAGTGGACTTCTGTCGGTTGGTTGACGACGAAAATTGCTAAGTCTGCTGACTCCCCAGGTGACCTAAAAAACATTAAAAGGATTCCAATCTCAATTTTGACGTGTTTTAAGAAAGGGAATAAATTTAGAATGTTCCATGGTTTATATCAATTAATTGAAGCAGCCTCTAGGATGTTTTTAAGAGGGGAAAAAGCAAAATTGTATATGCATGGTATAATTGACAAGTTCTTTGTCCAAATTCATTGAAAGAAAGAGAGGAAAATTATATAATATTTAAATACAACTTTCTTTAAAATTAAACTAGAAATGGAGGAAATAACGAAAAAGACAAAATAAGATAAGTAACGCGTGATGAAAACAGATTGAAAAAATATATTATTTAGGTTATATAATTTTATTGTAAAAATATAACATCTTCTAAAAACAGCTAGAGAAACTAGCTCCAGCACTTAACATGGAAATTAAGCAATTTCGTGGTATATAAATGGTTTGAAAAGAACAGGAACCATAAACTATTCCAATGTTCCATTCTGCCGCCAAAGGCTTGTTGCGATTTAGCCAACATAATTAATACTAATATGTGAGAGGCAATGCTTCACTTCTAAAAAAATCAGTGACAGTGCTATACACCTGTAAGGAGTGAGATAGGTAGATGTTACGTTTATTTCCTTTAATTATCTCTCCCACCTATTATATTAGCCAACACATGGCGTGAAAGACCCAAAGAGGTTTTTTCACCAAACTAACGTCGCTGTGCTTACTCGTCCATTAATCCAACTTGCTTTCCCATTTGATCACCAACACCATTCAGCCTCCCAAACCTTTTCCCTCTCGACGCATGCACGCGTTTATATTAATCAGATCCAGCTTAGAATTATTTTTTACGCACTCCAGTTTTGAAAGTTAATTTTAATATATTTTAAAGACCAATTTACATTATCATTTCAATCTGACTTCGCATTTTATATTTTTGAATTTTATACTTTTAACAATTATATATTTAATAAATAATATTTTACAAACTATTATATATATTTACATTAATATTATTTATTTTAATATATATACATATATAATTTAATTCTATGATTTAGATATATAATGTTAAAATTTATATATTATATCAATAAATTAAATTAACTCAATTATATCGCATAGTCTGTTATTAGATTTTGATCAACTGTGTATTTGAAACCTAATTAGCAACACATGCTTTTATTCTCTCTGCATGTTTAGCAGAAACAAGTAACTTTCGCATTATTAATTTGCATCCTTAGACATGGTGATAATTGTTGTATATGTTTAGTTTTTATACTTAATTTTTACAACAATTATCTTAATTCTTCTCATTTATGGCTTAGTTTGATCTCAAAAAGTTAGAATTTAGTTTTTTAGCTTAATGAATTTAATTTTAGTGAATTCATTAGTTTTAATTGTGTTTTGTAGAATTTTGATGCATTAACTGAAGAAAGAATTTTTGGATTGATGAGCTTAGCGTGTCAGGAGTCAGCTTAGAAGGTCGGCCACATGACAAGCATCTAGAGGCTATTAGGGAAAATCTAAAGCTTGGTACACGTTGAGCGAATTGCTCTCACTACCAAAGATTTGAGCTAAAAAGACACCTCAAGCTCAGCTCGCAGTCACTTAACCAAATAATGTTTTTGTATGCGTGCTTGGCGCGAACCTTGGGTTCAACACATAACCCATTTTGCAGAAACGACAATGCAACCTTTTTGGACCTATTTAAACCCTGTTTTCATTGGGATGGAGAAGAGCATCGACCAAGGATTATGTGTAGCTTCCATCTTCCATTTTCCTTCATCTTCTCCTTTCCATTTTGCAATTTTGAGGTCTCTCATGACTATGAGAGGCTAGTTCATCAATTGTTGGGGGATTGGTGTGTTAAGTTATTCTCATGTAATTAATCTCTATATTTAGTCAATGTTATTTCCTATATTATTAATTCTCTCCATTTTGATTGTTTGTTTTATGGTTTGATGACCTTAGCTTTAATTCTTTGTTTTTATTATCATTAGAAAATGCTTGAAAACTGAGTTTTGAACAAAATATCTAATGAATGTTTCATTTAGGGATGAAGGGATATTTGTTAGTATCATTAGTGATCAACCATATGAACATGTTTCATAGTTAAAATGTCATTGAAAAATTATTTTTGACTAAGATTTGAAAGTAGTATCTAATAGGTGTTATATCTAAGGATGAAATAACACTTGTTAGTCTTGATAAACCCTTGTTTTTGAATCCAAGTGATTTTGCTTTACTTGTTAAGTGATTAGGAGTTGAGTTAAGCTACTTAAGCTCTTTCACATGAGGGATCATGATTAAAGCACTATAATGAGTTAAGGTACCATTAGAGTAAACATTGTATAAAGAAAACATTTATAACTACTAAGATTGTTAGCTTAGTGTATCCAAATCCCCAACATTTTATTTATTTTTGCATTTAGCTTCTCTTGTCCATCAATTGTTTGTGTTTTTTCTTACCTTTAATTTGTTATGTTTTTAGTTCAAAGCCAACTTTACTTTATACTCTTTTACATTTAAAACAAAATGTCATTTGCCTACAACTTGAATTTATACAAAAAACTTGAGCAAGTTTCATTGGATAAGATACTCAAATTTTTCGTTTTATATTATTTGTATGATACTTTGGTATGCTTACCAAAAATATATCAGACACATGATTTTGTTGAAGGATTCGCATAAGAAAAAAAGGTGCCCAAACACATTCTAAGTCAATGTTTTAAAATTATACATACAACTTTAAAGTAAATACTAAAATAATTGTTTATGAAGTGTGAATTCCTCTATTTATTAATTTTTATCCCTTTTTATATGTTAATTTGAAAAATAAAATACATTAAAAGAATGTAATTTACATCCTTAGTTATATTTAAATATTTTTTATTATTATAATTTATGATAAATGTGAAAATATTCAAAATTAAAGTAAAAATAGCAATATAATAAAAATAATAATAATAATTAATATTAACATTATTTAAAAAAATTATTTAAATAATAAATATATGAAAAGACAAGAAAACAAAGAAAAGTTTATTTAAAGTGTCTCTCATTAGTCATTACTACGAGACAACGATAAGATAATTACAACGTGATTTTTGTGGGCAGGTAAGAATCATTTAATAAATTATTCACCGATATGCGTACGTCAAACCAATTAATAGAGTTGGAATATCATACAGAGGGATGATAAGAATAATCTCGCCAAAGAAAAGGTCGAGCACTTCCTTCCTTATTGTTCATCAATCGGAAATCAAACAAGACAAAAAAAAAAAATACATATGCTTGGGACAAAAAAAAGATGTGACAAGAATCATGTGAATTTGGATTTTTAATATGAAAATATTTGTGTAAAATTAAAATAAAGTGAATTATATTTTGATTTGTTTTATAAATTTTTTTGACATTTATTTCATTATCATAAATGGATTTATTTAAAAAAAATTGTTAATTCAAGAAAAAGTTGTATATTGATATTTGAAATATAACTTATAAAGATATTTCAGTATATCCTTTTCATGAATTTTTTTTTTTTTTTAAAAGAATGTGATTTACGAGTTAATCAATCGAGCATACAGTGCCATATTGAGCGCTCCTGGTCTCAAGAGTTGTTGTTATCTTATTGTAGTATTAAGAGTTATTCATATTATAATTTTTTTATATAATATCTATATATACACGCTAGTATATATTATTCATTTAAATCTCACATTTTTCTCAATTTTCTTATCTCTTTCGTCGCTATAGAAATTATTATACTTGTACAATTTTAATATGCAAATATGAGTCTTGTAGTATTAAATTTTATTGTTCTTCCATAGCGGTTGGTATATAAAAAACAAGCAACTAGTATAATAACATGATTTAGATAGTATATTCTTAGTACCCTTCTTCCATAATTCTAGTCCCGGTAATAAGAGTAATTATTTTACACGGTTTCATACGTTGTTTGATTTAAAAAAAAATTAAAATTAATTTTGCCATGAATAGAATTAATTTTGAAAAATAAATTTGTTAAACTTTTTGTTAATAAAAATTAATTCTAGTTGCTAGATTCATAGAACACTTTAAAATAATTTGTTTTATTGTCCAAATAAAATTATTTTTTAAAATTCACTTTAAAATATATTTTTAACATAATAATTTTTTTCTCAATTTTTATTAATACTTCAAAAAAAAAATCACCATGACATTGAAGATGTACTAAATTTGTTAATGATTAATCTGGTTGGAGAACCTAGTTAATTACAAGTAAGATTTTCTATTTTAATTATATTTTTTCATCTATAAAACTTAAATTTAAGATTTTTTTTTTTTAAAAATCGAGTCCATTTTCACTTGTTATAGTATGTTGGTTAACGTTTTGAATATTATTAAATTCAATTTTACCAAAATCTAAAACAAATGTATTTTATCTATATTGCATGCCGCCGTTTTCAGAAGATAGGTATAAACTAAAAAAGCAAACAAATGTTTTCTGGCCGCCCAAGTCTAGCTTAGAATTGGTCTAACATAAAAGCCAGAGAAAGAAGGTCCTCTTGAATGTTTAATTGAAGTCAACCAGCTCAACGGCTTAGCTATAAAATATTTACACTTGGTGTACGTTTGATGTCGATCCCCTCGTGTTTCTAATTCGATTCATTCATTCATTTTTTTTATAACTTCGTTACCTAATACTCCATGCAATGTCCAAATGTACACCACAAAATGTGCATTGCATGATATAATGATTGGATAATGTTTTATAACAATTAATGTGCTTGATAGTCCAAGTCAAGAGGCATGTCTCATGTTTCTGTTGTATGGGTACGATTAAACTATTAGTTATTAACTCAATGGATAAAGACCTTTAGTTTGGATTATCAATAGGATTTTGACACCTTTTAAACACACCAAATGAATGCCCATCAGTGAAACCATGGGCAATGAAATGAAACAAGGTGAAGTATATATTTTTTTATACATAGAAATTGAATTAAGGTATTGAAAAGTTCCCAATAACACTTTCTTTCATTGTCCAATTAATTGTGCTAAACCTATTGGTAAATAAGGTGAAATATGATAAAATAAAAGCTATCAATTTATTATTTAGATATTATGATAAAAATAGAAGAAAAAATTGGTTCTATTTCATTTTAATTTTTTCTGGAAAGGACAAAAAAGTAAAATGTTAGTTAAACTTGGATAGATGATCAATGAAAGTTGTATTTTGTGGAAGGAATTAATTGTTGGTATAGTGATAAATCACAATTCAAAATTTTATTGAGAGAAATCTACACATTAAATGTTTGATGGTGCGTTGCACGTTGTTTACTCTTATAGTCTTATTATTAGAAACTTATAGCTTCTAGTCTTTTCTACTAAGCAAGTGTTTTCGAAATACAATTATTCAACTTTCCTATACATATATAGATATAGTAGATAACTTTCCAATGAATAAGGTGGACCCTTAAATCTTAATGGATCTCTCCGAATAAGTTTTTTACGAAATTTTTACCTTTTTCTTTCAAATATCATCTCCTTATAGAATTTAATGTACTATCGGTTTAAAATAATTTTATTCTATCATCTTATAATAAATTATTGTTTAAATTATTTTAAGATAATTATTTTAAAAGTCAATAAATTTAACACATAATAAATTGTAATTAGATGACAGTGTAATTTTTTTTATATTATTAACGTATAATCATTTTCTCCTCTATTTGAAAGTTTGTATGATGCACGGGGAATATGACCAAAGAGCTTAGAAGGCTGTTGTTTCTTGCACTCCCAATATTACTTTCAGCATTTCCCAAATGTAGTAACTAATAATGGGAATGAGTAGATAAATATTGGATTTTTTTATGAGTATTTTTAGTGGTAGATTTTAAATAAAGATCTTAGATCACTTTTTTATGGACTATAGAATTGAAGATCTTTCAAAATCTCTCTAATTTTTTTGGTTAATGGTAGATCTCATTTTTGGATATTAGGAAGAGAGAAAAATGAGAAAAATTTATTCTTTTTTGAACAATGTGCAGATCTTGAGAGATCTTTTACAAGAATTTATCCTTCATCTTGGAAATCTCTTTAACTCCTTTATTAAAAGATCTAGTAAATATCAGATCTTGAATTCAAAATCCTTGTTCAAGATTTTACACTAAAGATGTTTTTCTTTTTAGACTGAAAAGAACATTCTTCTTTGCACAAGAAAAAAAAAATTGGAGCATCTAGCAATGGCCGTTTGATTTGATGTAAGGGACGAAAACAAAGGAGATGACTTAGAACTACACCTTTTTTCGGCCCACGGTGCAAGTGTTAACATCTCAATTGTTAAACCCATGGCTACCTGACCCATCCACCAAACGAACCACCAAGAGCTCTCCAGAAGTCAAGGATGAACTCTCCCATATTGGGCCTACGAAACAGTATATTTTTTGGCCCACGATGCAACAGAATTTAATTTTACTAGTAGTTATTTATAAACATTCATTTATGTTTAATATTAATTAAATAATTTTGAAAAAAATTATACAAATAATAAATATATTTTAATAAACTATTAAATAACTTATAAAACAATTTGGCTTGATACAAAATTTTAAAATAAGCTTGTTACAATTTTTTTAAAAGACAAACAATTAGGTGAGAAAGAAAGTAGGAATAAAGATGAACTCTGCACATGATTCGGCATTACTGAGTAACTGATTTTTTTTTTTTAACTTTTCTTTCTAATTTAAAATGCATTTTTAATAAGCCATATGCTAAATACTATCATTTTTATTGGATGTAAAGAAGCTTTACATTGATTATTCATATCCATTAATTTCTAAAAACAAATATATATATATATATATATATATATATAAATTATTTCATTATTAAGAATGAAAAAAAAATGATATAAGGGAACAGATTGAAAAGAAATTATTTATCAAAGTGTTTTGTGAAATAACGAATTAAAAAGCCAAACGACAGAGGAGTTTAACAAAGACAGTCATTTCATTGATCTTCTTGTAAACGTATTCTAACGGCTAACATGACGAGAGATAAGAAGTTGCGAATCATGAAAATATTTAAAATAATTCCATAAAAGGCGATCAGGTTGAACTTTAATTATATGAACTGTTTGAGAATTTTTAAATAATTTCATAAACTAAAAATAATTAATAATTAGGTCTTTTAATCATGTAATTTTTATATTCATTTTTTTAAAATCGCTATAAATTATCATTTTTAACAGTTTTAAACTGCTAAAAACTAACAGAACCTACTTTATTTTAACCTATTTAAAAAATTTAACCTAATAAGTAGAAGGAGAACTTGTTGGAAGTACGACTAGGAATGATCATTTTCTTCAGTGCCTCTGAGCTCTATGAGGATCTATGACTGAGTTTCCCTTCAATTCCTTGTACAAATTGTTTGCATGGATGAAAGCAGATGTCAGTAGAATTTGAATGCAACTCTCTGCATGCAAACATGATGAAGATATTGCGAGGAGCAGGAAAATCTTACAAGCCATAATATCATATTGTAGTGCTTCTCCCGCTCTTGTGCGTACTTTGATGTATGGAAATAAAGTGCAATTTTTCTGCTCCAAATTATAGCATTTAACTTAGGCTACATATAGCTCAAACACATTTGGTTCATATATATCTCCGCATATACGTACTTAGTGATAAGGCATCTTGTTTACTAATTAGTTATTAGTATTTGAGTAGGGTTGTTGGCTTGGGTGAAAGAGATGTCGATAACTGACATACTTACTAACAGCACGAGGGGGACGACATGTCGGAATATATGGAACATGCCTTATAATATATAGGTTCTTCAAATTAAAATAACAATGACACCAAAACAGTCAAAACATATTTCATTATTAATTGATGATCCTCAGCTGTTTCAGTAATTTTGTATTCTTTTCCACACTTAGCCTTGGCCATGCCCCTATAGCCTATTGCCCCTACTGGTATTAGTCCCGGAATATAGGTTTGGACTTTGGAGTGTTCAGACCTACCCCTAGATCCAAGATATATGCATCATTTATTTTGGTCGGTTCAGCAACTGGACTAACAAATTGAAAAAATATTAACAACATATTTTAATTTATCTTGATTTTTAATATATTTTTAAATTCTAATAAATTATTAACTTCTAAAAAAAATCAATATATATTTTTAACGAAAATTTTATTATTATTGATGCGATCGGTAGACTTCAAACATGCAGTTCATCGTGACTCAAAGCCAAAATATGTAAATGGGGCAAAGAACATAAAAAGGAAAGAAAGGGTATATAGATTATTTGATGAATGAATTGTTTTGTCAGGTTGTGAAATGTAAAACTTGCAATGTGCTTATTAATAGTATATTAGTACCGAACCTGACTTCACCAAAATGAATTGCAACATGTTCGAGTTATAAAAGTTATACTTGATTAAGTGAGTCTGCTTCATCACAGCTGATATAACTCGTTTAAATTTTTGTAAAACATTTTTAATTTTTTTTTTATTTGAGGTGGCCCGAATTTTTCACGCTAAAAATTGGGTAGTTTTTCTGGTAAACTGCTATCATGCCATTGACTGAGGCATTGAGCGAGGTGGACAATGGCAGAAAGTGATATTATAAGGATTCACTTCTTTCGTTTAAATTTAAGTCAAATTTAAGTTTATAGTTAGGCTCATTTATCAAGTTAAACTTGAATAATCCATTTTTTTCTTTAAAAAAAATCTCAGACACCAAAAATGTTATTCGAAACCTAATGAGAGAGATAAAAAAAAAAAAAACAGATATCACTGATGATATGATAGAAAAAAAAAAGATAAATAAAAATGATAAGTATTAGATGTTTTAAAAAACTAGTGTTAAAAAATTAATGTTATTTATTTCCTGCAAGTTAATTGAGCTTAAACTTCACCAACTCTACTCAACTTCACTCGTCTACATTTCTTGAGACAGCTACCAATCTCGGTGGATTAGTGGCTGCTTATTTGTCACATCTTGATGTGAAATTTGAGGGATTATTAGGTGTTTGTTGGTTCAACTATAATTAACGATTGGATTAATCCTACTAACTGAGTGTTTATGGATTGAATTGAATTAATCTTGAAGAAAAAATTATTAAATCCAATTAATTTTTTAATTAATTTAATTTAAAATTTCAATTTATTTACTTAATTTTTAATTAGATTGAATTGATTTTTGGATTTTGAAAAAAAAAGTCTAAAAAAAATTCAATATTAAAATAAATGATAAAATGCACAAATTAATTTAATACCAAACATCACATCTCATATGGAAATCATATCATAATTCAAATTGTAAGTCAAAAATAATTTTACAATCCCTTAAATAACAATTAGAAAATTGATTTTTTTGGGTTTCATTTTCAATTTGTTTGGTTATTATTTTTTCATTGCAGTTTGGATTGAATTGAATAAGTTAATAAACACCCCTTAGTCTTTTCATCTTTTCAAATATATTATATTTGATATGGAAAAACACATATGTGATTAATAGTAACTTAAATAGAGTTATGTGTGAGGTAAAATTTCACATCAAATAGAAATAAAAAAAATTAAGCATCATATAAGTGAGAAAAAAATTCATAACTTAAATCTTAAGATTTTAGGTTAGAATATGATGTCAAATGCACTTATTCATGATTCATTAATATAAATCTCCTAAATATTTACTCGTTCAATTTCTTAGTCCAATATTAACATGATATACAATTAAGATTGGGTTCCCGTTAAACCTGGCTGATCATCCATAATCAGTCCAAGAGTTATTACTTATACACATGAGCAATGTTGGAGACATGCTTGTCTTCCAGGCAAATGGGTCGTGTGCATTTTATCATTGAATCCGAAATAGGATTGCTTTGCATAATTGCATGTACATAATTCGATTATTTCGCAAAAAATGGAGGCTTTCATTCTATCTAGGAACTATATAAAGTTGCGGAGTGGATCTTGTCTTCCTGCTCCATAATTTACGAATCTTAATTCATGTCATGGATGACCTCATTTATAGGCTTTTAATAATAAATACTATTTAGTGCGGGTAAAATTCACACTATTAATAATAAATACTATTTAGTGTTTATTTCAAATAACTAAAAGTGAGATTTTAAAAAAATACTTATTATGTTGTTCTAATTTGAATTTGGTAAATATTTTTAATAAAAAAGTTCACTTTCAACATTCAAGTGCTTAAAATTAACTCTAAATACTGATGTTAATATATATATATATATATATATATATATAATTCCTTTTCAAGGTGGGTTGATAATTGAGATTGGAGTGACGTGAGTACAAATTGCCCAAATAATTAGAGTTTGTTTGCTTTTTTAAAACATATTTTTATTAATGAACTAATTAACTTATTATTATTATTATAAAAAATTATAAAATTGTAACTATATTTTATTTTAATTTATGTCTTGTTTATTAAAGATATAATAAAAGGGTTTTTGTTGTTTTAATAAAAAAAAATAATTATTCTGCAAAGAGTCCAAGTGAATAGCGCGCTTTAAGTAAACATAGACCATTCTTAAAAAAAAATAAAAAAAAATAAACATAGACTATATATACAAATTATCAGGAAATGATTTAAGTACAGCAAGGGTGGCCCCAAGCCACCATCACCCTCTGTTTTTGTTTTTGGACAAAAATTCATATATAGAATTTATTTTTATATAAAATATATAATTTAATAATTTATTAACTAATCTATGCTAAATATGATTACTACTCCACTCTTAAAAAAATTTCTCAATATACTTTCTGTCAATTTGTCATGTGACTTTTCTTAATTATAGCATCCCATATTCGGTCCTTTTTTTTTTTCAAATAACATTCTTTTAAATTTGGTTAATTTCAAATCATCCTTTTATACTTAAATTATTTTTTATATTTATAAATTTGAAGCTTATAAATTTAAGTTTTGATATAGCATAGCAAATTAACAGTTGATTCATGCAAAATATGTGTGTGTGATATTGATATTGGGAGAATATAAAATAAAGGTCTTGCTAACAAATAAATTTAGCTTTTAATTGAAATTTTTAATTTCTCTTTTTTATTCTTATATTTTCAAATAAGCATGAAGTTTAAGAGTAATCAACTATATTTATTATAACGCCACCACATCAATTGTAAAAAAAATTATTTATTATACACAATAATCAACTATATTTATTTTTATGTTTTTTTTATTTCTTTATGTGTGTGTGTGAGATACCAATTACCTATAAACTAAAGGAATAATTTGCTTCAGTTATGTTGTCTTTAATAATTATAATTAACAAATCATCATTAAAGAAATACTATAATTTTTGTCCCCAATTCAATCAAAAGCAAATGATTTATATCAAATTAGAGATTTACGATCATACTATCTAGAACCTCGTCCCAACTAGTACAAAACTCATCACATTCGCTTAACTTTAAGATCTAAAAATTCATTTTCTCGTGAATCTTAATTCCCCACCTTATTTCGGTAACTGTAAGAAGGCAGCTATGTGTAACGTGTCCACTGTATATTCAAGTAAAACTAAAAAATCTCTGGTTCGTATACAGCACAACATAGAATAATTTATTGTATCAGCGTTATTCACGTGCATCCTGCATTTATAGAATATTTATTAATTTAAATCTGTTATGTATTAAATTTATGATGTAGCAAGATTCAGTGGCGTGGCGTTTGTGTAAGAATTATATCAAATTTTTATTAGCATTAAATAATTTTTACACGCTGATTTTTTTATGAAATTATTGATTGTTGGACAAAATTTCCATATGCTGAGAAACATTAAGCCCAGCATTACAAAAAAAAAAAAATATTAAGTCCAGTAGATAAGTCATGACACAAAGTAAAAAAAATGCATCTTTTTGTTTTTATACATTTACACATGTGTGATTTTGATTAATAATATTTTTTATCGTAATTTTAATTATTAAAATTAAGTCTCTAATTCTAAATTTCATCCTATAATTAATAGGAATATAATGGAAGTGTGATGTGATATTGATTTATATAGATTATAAAAAAGAAAAAATGCATAAAATATTTTTCAAAACTAAAATCAATACATAAAATAGGCACTTCGAAGCCACTTTTATGTTTTTTTTATATTTTTATTTAAACATTTTATATTATTTTTTCAATGTTATATTTTAAATTATTAGATAAAATTTGAGGTGAAGAATTTTATTTTAACAAATAAAAAAATCATAATAACTAAATATATGAGCAATTAAAATTAGAAAGGACTAAAATTCTACATAAAAAGTTAAAATAAAGTGACTAAAAGTGCAACTAATAACAAATTCAGATTCAATAAATAGTATTTGACAAAAAAAAACCATTAAACAATAGAATATGTGCATAGGAATTAAAATTGACCAAGGTTCAATATTTTTATATTGATGAATTTAGTCTCTAAACTTTATAAAAAAATACAAATTCAATATCTCTTTAACTTTGAAAAAACATGATGAATTTTTAGAGATAAATGATAATGGACTAAATTTATGAGTTATTTTTTTAAAATTTAAAGACTAAGTTGATCGATATAAAAATATAAAGTCTTTCATCATATTTGATAAAACAATATAGGACTAAAAATATATTTATCGTTTTTTTCCCTCTTTTTCAGTCTCTTTTCACGTCACGTATTTTATGACATTTTTCACTCTTTTCTTCTTATATCTCCTTGTAATAGAGATTGTTGTGAGAAAACCTCACGGCTCATGCAAGTATAAAAAGAGCTGAAAAAAGAGGGATACAGGACTAGCTTTACACCGCTTCTATTTTAGGTGACACAAATCTATATTCGGCTCGTATTATCCGAGGAAGGTCTCATCACCAATGGCTTTAGCAACCGAAAACTAGGATACGGTTTTATTACCCCATTCTGTAATTATTCCCTGTATCACATATGTTGGGACGGTGGAGACTCCTTGTTTTGCGGAAGCGGAATGAACCTGTGAGGAGATGGAAAAAATATAGAAGCAGAAAAATATCACTCAGAGAACACAAAACAATTTAACGTGGAAAACCTCCTCAATGTGAAGAGTAAAACCACGGGACACTGGTCCAGAAAACTTCTACTGTAAAAGTAGGATTACAACAATGATCTCTCTAGTACAGACTAGAGGTTTACAAACAAAATATTCTTCACCCTCTAAGGATGACTCACACTAATTTTTATCTCTCACTGGGAGGATTACAATCTCACCAAAATGGTGGAACTCTCTCTCTCACACTAAGAGGAACTCACTATATTTTTCTTCTAATCGGTTTATACTCCGATTGCTCTCTATGCCCCGATTGAATGCTACGCTTGCTTTATATAGGATTGCAAAAGATGCAACCCATGGAATTTAAGCTTTTGGTGCATGTGCAAAAGTTGCTGCTGAAACTTTCGGTGCATTAAAAAAATCAAAAATAGCTGCCACTTGCTGCTTTCGGTGCCTTTTGGTGCTGGAAAACATCCCACTACCACACATAATTGATTAAAGAGGAAAATGATTCTGCCAACAACATATAATGAACATCTGTATCTATTTTATAATTTCTATTGCTAAGTTGGTTTACTTGGACATATATTTGCCGAAAGCAAATTAAAGCGTTTTCATAAGTTGAGACTAATTTTCAAAGCTTAGATATTATTTTAAGTGAATTTTATCTTTTTCAACATTTTTTTTTGTACACAATCAGGAAACAAACTACTTAGACATATAATGAAACTAACTATTATGGTTGGACTCTATGACCTATATGTATATATTTCAGGTTTTGCACAGGGACGAAACTCCTTTAAATACATTTTTTTTTTGTCAAAAAGAATCTGTACTGACAAAATAAATCCTAGATATTGGAACGTCCAAACCACCCGACGAGTAACTGTGTCTAGTTACACTATAATACGAATGAAGCCTGGTGAATAAATTTTTGTAAATATACAAATTAATCAACCCCGCTAATCAAATAGTGAGTCAACTACATATGATATATCGGTACACTCAACAAAGTGAACTAAGGTTGGCAAAATGGGCTTGGCCCGCTGGGCCAGCCTGCGTAGTCCGCAAAAAAATGCGGGCTAAGTTGATAATATCAGCCCACAAATCAAAAATGGGACGGACCAATTTAGCCCACAAAATTGTGGACCAAACGTGGGACGGGGCGGGTCAGTCCGCTGGGCCAATATTATTTAAAATATTAAATATTAAAATTAAATAGATATATTTAACATATTTTGAAATAGGTATATTTTTTTAATTTGTACTATTTTGCACTCTCATAGTTAACTTTTAAGTTTTAATATTAAAATATTTATGATAATGATAATTTCAAATAGTCTTTCATTACTAACATATTACACTTTAGACAGTTTACATCCCTAAATTTCAATTACAAATGGTGTAATTTTATGAATTATCACATGACATCATTTATTTAACATTAATTTTAAATTATTTACTTTTGTATAACTTTGTATTTTTTTAATTATCATATTTGTATTTTTAATAATTTTTTTGTATTTATTTTTAAAATTAATTTTTTAATTTTTTTTAATTTTTTAGACGGACTTGCCCACTAGCCCGCTGGCCCGCATTAAAACGGGACGGACTAACATTTTCAGTCCACTTTCCAAAAGTGGGCCAGGCCAGTCCACCTTGTATATTTTTGTGGGCAGGCCCGTTTACCATCCTAAAGTGAACCAATGGCATCAATTGGTTGAACATGTTGCAGGATATCTCTTTGAAATGGACCAGCTGCATTTGCGGACCCACCTCAAGATTTTATGCCATTTACATTCAGACAAGTAGGACCCTTTTACACCTTCCAATTCCCACAAAACATTAGAAATATCCTAGTTATTAGAAAACCATAAATTTTATAGTCTATTCTTTAAAACAAAAAAGGGGGGAGACAGGGAGAGAGAGTATGAAGAGAATTAAAAGAAACCTTTTAGATGACTTTATAACCTCTTCACAAGTTGAGAACTAGAATTAAATAGGATTCATTGATCTGGCATTATTTTGCTCCTCCTCAATAGTAGCTTTTCAAGTTTATGTCAAACAGTTAAGCAATCTATGTCATCCTCCAGCAAGACTACCCGTTCAATCATTTTAATTTTTAAGCATGGAAGATATCAAATTTTAGAAATGGATAAATTGGCACCCCGTCCAACCCCCCACCACAAATAAATAAATAAATAGAAGGGAACATGACAATGTATCAATCACAATTACATTGGAAGTTTTTAGAGTCTGTGTGTCATTGATTGAAAGTTTTGAGAGTTTTTGTGTCATTGAGTTGTCCGTGATATCATATTAAATGGTGTTTTATTTTTTAGCAGTTAATAAATTTCATAAAGAATTAACAATATGTACAATATATTTGTTTATTTTTATCATATCAATGATAGTTTTTAATTGATGGGAAGTATAAAAAAAATTTACATAATGCATGCATGCTTCTTAAACTCTTCCAAAAAAAATAATATTGTCCAAGAATGTACTACTAGAGGGATTTTTACTTAAACTTGTGTTCAAGAAAACATCTAAGAGCATCCAAATACAGCTTACTATTGTAGCAGCAAGATGAACTTCACAGACTACGACCTTGGAAATGTGTTGATATATAGTTCCTAACTCGAAAGTCTCTGTACATTTGTAAAGGAATTATCTACAGAACTCATCTAGTACTCTATTAGTGACACCTAATTCAAATTAAGATAATTAAAAAGCCAAAATGCTCGGCCATTATTCACAGTGACCTACCTATATTGTGGTAATGGCTGCTATTTGGTCAAGTCCGTGGCTCAATGGGCAGATGGGGCGGCGCTCAATGAGTAAAACTCTTATACCATATCAGATGAAATACTGTATCATCCACTCTTTTGACCTAGCTAGATTAGCATCTGTTAATTTTGTCGCCAAATTTAAAAACAAGACCGTGTTGAATAGTAGTTGGATGCATTTTCTAGAACCATCCAATGGGCAATGAGAATCACTAATGACGTATATCTTGAGATTTAAGACATTACATTTTAGTTAGGATGAGGTTATCCATTTAGCTGCAGAGGAAAAAAAATCTATAGAAAGATCTTGTTCAAAGGAATTCAACTAGAAAATTAAATTATGTGTGCTCCCTCTTGTGAGCATCAACATCACTGAGATTGAGAATTTAGCATAGATATTGGAAAGATTTTAAGTTGGACAAAGGCATTTACAAGTTTAGTACTACTTGAAGCATTTAATGATCCATGGAATATTTACTTGAGATGCTTAGTTTGGTCAGAGAGATTCTTTAAAACCTACTAACTCATCATCAAATCTAGGCAATACCCGCAAAATCTCCTAAAAAAAACTGCCTCGTGCTTCTTCAGTTTCCTGTAATATGGACCATTTACCGCGCGCATTCGGGATAATGAAAAAAGAAAGAAAGAAAAAAACAAAAGTTTCCTTCAAGAGAGAAGACGTGGGGAGAGGAAGCATCCAGTGAGATTCATATCATGCAAGGCCCTTGGACACATCATATATGCCCGTTGACATAGCAATAAGTGGTCTAGAGACAGATATAATTCCAATTATTCTAATCTATCTCCAACTACTAGTACAGCTTTTTAGAACAACCAACTTTACGAAAAACTAAAGGAAAACCGAAATTAATATATTATTTTCTTCAACTAGTTCTAAGAATTGGCCTGCCTATTTAAGAACATCTTCTGAGATTCTGGTATGCATTGCCAGCACTGTCTACTCCTTTCTGCCCATTCTTCCCTCCTTACCCACTTTCTTCATTTCTGGCTCTCTGAACCTGTCCATTCCTTTTTAATTCTAATAACAACACCCTTTTCAGAACTTCACTCTTTTAATCTTATATATTATTATCATCTCCTCTCTTCTTATTAAAGAGTTCCATTCCTTTTTATTTTTCAAAAATAAAAATAAAAATGTGGGCTCTTTGTCTTGGAGCATTGGTTATTATAGGCATAACACATTGGGTTTATAGATGGAGAACTCCTAGTTGCAATGGCAAACTCCCTCCAGGTTCAATGGGTTTCCCCCTTCTGGGTGAGACCCTTCAGTTTTTCTCCCCTAACACCACTTCTGGTATTCCTCCTTTCATCAAGCAGAGAATGAAAAGGTATATATAAGTATTTTTTATTCAAAACTTAATTAGAAACATTCTTCTAAAGAAGTAAACTTACATATGATCATCCATTTTGAGTTTTTCAGGTATGGACCAATCTTCAAGACCAACTTGGTTGGACGACCGGTTGTAGTATCAACGGACCCTGATCTTAATCACTTCATCTTCCAACAAGAGGGGCAAGTGTTCCAAAGCTGGTACCCAGACACATTCACAGAAATCTTTGGGCGACAAAATGTTGGCTCCTTACATGGGTTTATGTATAAGTACCTTAAGAACATGGTGCTCAATCTGTTTGGTCTTGAAAGCCTTAAAAAGATGCTCCCAGAACTTGAACAAACAACGTGCAGAACATTGGAGCAGTGGTCATGTGAGGACAGTGTTGAATTGAAGGAAGCAACAGCAAGGGTAACATTATTACGCTAACTATCTTGTTTTCATCTGTCTCCCTTTTCTATTCCATGTATTTCTGATATGGTTTGCTATGTATATGCTCTCCCATGCAGATGATATTTGATTTGACCGCTAAAAAACTCATCAGTTATGATTCAACAAAGTCCTCGGAGAATTTAAGGGAAAACTTTGTTGCATTTATACAAGGACTCATCTCCTTCCCCCTAGACATTCCAGGAACAGCTTATCACAAATGTCTGCAGGTAAGTACATCATCCACCAACACTAGTATTAATTTTACCTCACCTCATGCTATGTGGCTTCCTTTGAAATTTTTGCCACTATAAAAACACCTCCAAGTGTATAATTGTTTAATTCACTTTTGGTGAATGAATTTAAAAACTTCAAAAAAAATTCTTTCTAACAACGTAACTAGTATTATATACTAGTAAACCCAAAAACAAAACAAAAGATATCATCCTAGAGGATCGACCAGCAAAGATTGAAAAGAAGCATTTGTTTGTTTTGTGATATTTCTCAGGGTAGGAAAAGGGCAATGAAGATGCTGAAGAACATGCTGCAGGAAAGACGGAGAATGCCAAGGAAAGAGCAAACAGATTTCTTTGACTATGTTGTTGAAGAGCTTAAGAAAGAGGGAACAATCCTTACTGAAGCGATCGCCCTGGACCTCATGTTTGTGCTCCTCTTTGCAAGCTTTGAAACCACTTCTCTCGCTCTCACTTATGCCATAAAATTACTCTCGGACAATCCCTTAGTGCTCAAGCGATTACAAGTAAATATATATGTTAAAAATATTATTAAAACCTACTTTCATGGCTTTTTCTTTTTTACGTCCCTCGTGTTTTGACTCTATACTAAAATGAAAAGACCCTTGGAATTGTTCCTTTTAGGAAGAACATGAAGCCATCCTCAAACAACGTCAAGATCCTAACTCCGGAATCACCTGGAAAGAATACAAATCAATGACATTCACATTTCAGGTGGATCAGTAATTTCTTCATCATATATATTTTTTCTTCTTAATGTTAATTTCTACGTGTACATATCTCATTTAAAAGTCCGTGACGATTTGCAGTTCATAAATGAAACCGTGAGACTCGCAAATATTGTTCCAGGAATCTTCCGAAAGGCACTGAGGGAAATTAATTTTAAGGGTATGCCATATGTGATTGCTGGCTTGTTTGCACAAATATCATTCATTTTACGAAAAGTACGGTTTTTGATACATAGCTTTAAATTTGATACACGGCCAATTATTGGACTAGTTAGAAAATTCGATTTATTAAATTTAAATAATAGAATGTATTGAGTTCATGAGTACACACACGCATAGCTTGTATCTTAAGTAAGGGAAGAGCGCACACTATCTGACATTAACTCATTTGGTCAAACAATGAATACATATATACATGCAGGATATACCATACCAGCAGGTTGGGCAGTTATGGTGTGTCCCCCGGCTGTGCACTTGAATCCAGCTAAATATCATGATCCCCTTGCTTTCAACCCATGGAGATGGGAGGTGCGTCTAAGGCATGTTTGATTTAAAAAAAAAAGAAAAATGTTTTTTTAATAAATAATTATAAAGTCTATGTTTTTTGCCTTATTCTTGTTTTTAAATATTTGTAAAAAATTATATATAAAAAAAAAGCGCTGCTTTAGCTTAGCTACTAGCTGGCTATAACTATATTCAAGCAACTTAGATTTTAGCTTTCCATCTTTCTTTCACACTTTTAGTGACCCCGAAAAAATGGACTTTCAGGGAGTGGAACTACATGGTGCCAGCAAACATTTCATGGCTTTCGGCGGAGGCATGAGATTTTGTGTTGGAACGGACTTCACTAAGGTTCAGATGGCTATGTTTATTCATAGCTTGTTAACCAAGTACCGGTAATTTTATGAAATTGAAATGACAACGCAATGCGTGTGAACTTAAATTGACATGCAAAATTTCTCTTTATTTAACATATGAATATTTCAGGTGGCGACCCATCAAAGGAGGAAACATCCTTCGAACTCCGGGTTTACAGTTTCCAAATGGCTTTCACGTACAGATCATGGAAAAAGATCAAAGGAAGCAGGAACCAGAATATACCACTACAAACTAGAAACCAAAACTCCGCAAGAGAGACTCATATGGTAGAATTTTATGCTTGACACATCTGCCCAGCACAAGGCAATATAATTGTTGTGGAAGCCAGAAAAGTAACCATAAGGGTCTCTCACTCAGTTTTGATTAGGTCTCTCAAAAGTTGTGCTTTTATTAGTTTTCCTCTCAATATACTACAGGTTTTTTTTTTTTGAAAAACATGGTTAAAACCAAAATATGACGTGTCTTACCTTGCAAAAAGGCAATGAGGGAGGAGGGAAGGAAAGTTATACTTTGGTAACAAGTGGTGTAAATGTTTCAGATTATATCCTGAGTTAATATACAATTTTCTCTTTCAAAGTCACAATTTTTACTGCTTGCTAGTTGCATCTTGAAAGGTTTTAATCTATATAAAGTAGTCAATTGAGGATAAAATTGTTTAAAGTTGACAAACTCGCTAAGGTATACTTTTTAGGAACTTTGACATTTGACAAACCAAAGCAGCACAAGTCCTTTTATGGATCAAATTGTAGATTAGCTATTTCCTTCCTATAAAAATATCTTTTGCATTACATTCTAAATCTATCTTTCAATAACTTTCTTTCCTCAGTTGTTGTCCTCCCCACCCTATTAAAAAGTAATAGAATGGGAGAAGGAAGATTAGTAGTGGAAACGGAAGAAGGTAAAAGGATAAAAAACGTAACTACGATTCTATATATGAATTAGGTAACAAATTCCTCTAAAACGTTAGTGTCCGCAATTAAAAAATTTCTACATTAAATTATACATGTGGGCTTCAATCTACTCAGCCTCTGGCTCATCTAGCAGAACTTGTTTGCGTTTGTCATAATTTTCTTGCCTCACTTTATCATGCTTTAGCTTCATCTCTTTAACGCGCCCCTTTGAACTATCCCGTTTCTTTCTGTGTTTGTGATGTGCAGGATGGTCAACAACATGCTGTGCATTATCCATATTCTGTTTTTTCTGTCCATGCTTGTGCATTTCTTTATGAGCATGGTGTAAATCATCAAAATAATCAGAGCTCCTTTCACAATGCTTGTGCATATGCTCGTAAGTGGTCCTTCGCCTATTTTGAGCACAATAGTTAGGGTGCCTATGTTTTTGCTTATGATGTTTGTTATCTTGAATATGGTGATGCCCCTTGTCAATATTAAATTTACGTTTATCCATGATGATCTGATCATCAGCACCTAAGATATCCTCCAAACAGTCATACAGAGGATCAAATAGACCTTTCAGGTGCAAAAGCCATAATAGCACAAGCACTGCAATTCAAAGAAGAGTGTTTATTTTAAGTTGTTTTGCTGAATTTGTAAATTATAGTATACTAATAGACATTGAATAGAAGTCATACCTGTCGGAAAAATTGCCAAAAACAGACCAAACATCATTACCCAACTCAAGCATATTGTATGTGGCACTTGAAGTCAAAAAACCCAGAGCAATTTTGTCTGTTCTCCCACCCAAACCGAGGAACAAGGAAGAGATTTGATCAAATAATTAGTTAAGACAAATGAATCAATATTAAGCAAAGGTTATGGTTAAGAAAGCAACATATAGTTATTGATCTTCCAATACCCTGCTTCAATTGTAGGTGATTTATACTTTAAGTTTATAACAAAATATTTAAATCACTAAGAATAGAAACATGGCAAAAACTCATTATCAGATTACCACATTTCAAAGAACATGAAGAAAATAAGAAAAATTTTGATCCACTTGCAATTAAACAACAATCTCGAATTAAGTGCACCAACTTCTCTTTCATTTTGTTGCTGACTAGATTGTTGAATAATAGTTTATGCATAAAATAATCCTAGTTTTAATCCTTTATGTTATTAATGACGAAATATTCCAATGATTGCCCTCATGAAAAATAAAATGCATTTCACTTGTTCACAGTCACAGCAGTCAGTGCTACTCATCCGTGTTTGATAAGTAGAATTTCAAAACATGTGGGTGGTGTTATAAAGATATATATATTTATATACCAATCAAAGCAACTCAAAATATTCCCCATGAATAAAAATGATACAAAATTTCAAGAAACTCATAAATTTTCTATATTTAAATGTTGGAATTTAAATTTTATAACTTGTTAATGCAAATTATAGTTAAAAATAATACCTGCAAGTTTTTTCAGTGATAAATTCTGTTAAACTTGTCCATAGTTTATTCCATATGCTTTCGATAAATTGTTTATACTAGTCTCTGGATGTTGATGTTGAAAAGGTATACCTTGCAGTAATAGATGATTTAGTGATTCACAATTTGTTGTCATAACATCACCAATAATTAGCATATTTTCATGATTTTGATTTTTTTATCAAATACTTTATTATCTTTAATAGTTGTCATTTTAAAGATACTGATTTATTTTATTTTTAGATAAGTATTTTATTTCCTTTTATTGGAAAGATAATTGAATTTTTTTCTCTTTTAAACAAAATATTGGAATATTATTTATTTATTTATTTATAATAATCTTTTCTTTTAGATTTTTTTATTTTAAAGATAATAAATTATTGCATTTACAATCAAATTGATTTTATTAGTCTTTTATTTATACTGATGAAAAATTAAAAGTTGTTTATTAACCTTTAACACGCTTATGAACACTAGTATAAAAAATAGATAACATGAGTTTTGAAACACGTAAATTAATATTTTTCTTTTTCTATCATCTGTTATCCGTATATTCATTGTATTTCTCCTCTTATTCTTATCTTTTTTTAGGCATTTACGCGAGTCTCTAACATGTTTAACTTGAGTGCAAATATTTAAACACGTTGATTGAATACTTTAAGAAAGGAAATCTAATTTAGTTAAGACGGTTCTCAGTTAAAATCATTTTTAATGAGTTGAAATAATGCTTGTTTTTTTATGTCAAAATTAACAATGCATGTTATAATTTTTGTTACATGCAAAAGATATTTTTAATAAATTATTTATGTAATTAATATTTTAAAATATATAACTATTAATATTTTATATCAAAATTAATACAATATTTATTAAAATATCTATGTAGACTAAAAAAAATATTTATTAACTAAATTTTATATTCGGTTCCCCCTATCCGACGAGTCTGGCTCCATCCCCGCTCTAGTGTGCTTATAGTTTTGGCCTTTGAGTGCTAGATTTGGTTCTCTCAACACCAACCATTATCACAGCACAACATTATTTTTTTCTTACTTTTTAACAATTTGAGAGTAAATTCTTCTTCAATTACTGTTAACTATTATTATTTTAAAAAATAATAATGTAACTAACATAATTTATTTTAGTTCGATAGTTTTTTTATAACATAAATAATACAATATTTTTGTTTAAATTTACTATTAATCTATATCTACATCTATATATATATATATATATTAAATTTTATTATAAATTAATAATTATTAATGACATGTGAAACTCACAACTTAAAATTGTAATTTTAAGTTTTACAAAAATAGGATGTACTGGTATTGATTTTTTTATAAAATAAACAATTAGTTATAAAGATTTATATAATCAATTTAAAACTTATATATTTATTAAGTAAATTTTAATTTTTAAAATTAACTTCTTAGTCTTCTAATCTTGAACTTGTCTATGTTACGAAGGTGTGTGACCTATACTAATTATTAAAAATTTCTCTTCAAATTCCTGCTACAATAATTTCATGAAACAAGAATTAAAAGAAAATAAAGAAATATTAAAAAAAGTTACATTGAAACAAAAAAAAAAAGTGAAATTAGAATAACAAATTATCATTTTTGCCAAAATTAAAAGCTAAAAGTTGTGAACGTCAACTTCAACTTGCAAGTTGATGGAAAATACAATTATTTTGGACTAATGGAAGTACGGTAGGCCCACCTTAATTATGAACCTTTATAGGTGAGTACTTCAAGTTTAAACCCTAATTACTAATTAGTTTAATTAACTGTGACAGTCAACAGAATCCTTCTGGTACTATCAGATAAATGTTAATAAATATTTAAAAAATAGTATTATTATTTTGAAATAATACTAATAATAAAAAATATAAAATATTAGGTGTTTTATTTTTAATATTTCTTCATTAGTGTTTTTAGAACCCAAATCTCTAGCACCATTTTTCTATTTATATAAAGATTTGGGTTCCTAGTTCTTACCTCATATAAGTCATTGGCAGCTAGGGGTTTACATGGCAAACAAATACCTGATCCCTGCTGGACCTCTCTATGTTTTAACAAAAAGTAACGTGTTTCATAATCGTTGACCCTGTGTGTTACCACAAAAATGGATTTTGTTGCACCCCACCATACACAATCACCCTCTCTTTTTTCCGGGTTTTGCCAATGCACCTTTGGCTTTGAGTAGTGCATAAGTTGTAAAATGTAAATCATTGATTTTTTATTTTATTTTTGGTCTTGAAAAGTGTAAGTAAGTTGGTTTCGGACTTATTAAATATTTATAGATCATTTACTAACAAAATTTTTACATGAACAACAAGATTCAACTTTACTTTCTTGTAGAAAACGAACACTATTCTTATCGACTAAATCAACTTATATTGGCTATATATATATATATATATATATATATATATATTAGTGTATTATTTAGTTGAGTGTAAGCAACCTAACTCCTCCCCAACTTGCCTTGCATTCTAATGGTAACGTCGTTCTCTCACTCTACCTCTCCTTGTCTCTATGTTTATATAAAGTTCTTTCTTAAAAATACAATTAAACAGTGCGTGTATGATGTAACGATAGTTTAATTTTTTTATATAAGTTTTTAAGAAATCATAGAGACTATTTCTTATTAATTAATAGTCTAAAGATCTTCACGCTGATGTGAATTACTAATATTTATTATACTTATAGAATAATATTCATAAACTATTTCAGAAGGACATATTTGAATTATTTTAGTAGTATTTTTCTTCTCCAACAGAAAAAAAATAATAATACAGTTCCCATTTATTTTATTTTTAAATAAAAATTGTCATCCTTTAAGGGGGTCCCTCTAGCTACAGGGAACAGAAGCAAAAGCATTTTCAACTTTCTGATCAGCCAATTCCGTATCGTGCTAGTGTTGTCCAAACACAAAACGCAGTAGTAGTAGTATTATTTTTTTGGAGAGACGCAATTGGTGGTATCTTCCGGCAATCCAATAGCTGTGCGCACCGGATAGCTTCCGCTGCCGGCCACCGACACGTGGCCAACAGCCTTTAGCCCCAAGCCTCGCACGCTGTCACGGTTAAAAAACAATAAAATAACCAATAAACAAATGGTTTCTGCAGAGAGAGGCCAAGTGAGGAACCGGCTAATAAACTAGTAAGTAGGTAACTGTTACTATATGCCTATGCGCATTGCGCACTTCAACCAGAACTCCGGCGACTTCAATGAGCAGCGGCGAGAAAAGAGAAACTGCGGCGTTCCGTGCTCTCGCGGATATCTGCCGGAGCCTCGAGGAGAAGCAGACCAAGCTCAGGGAGGAGTTCGATGAGCTGTTGCAGAAGAACAACCTCACAGTCAAGGACGATAACGATAACGATAACGTTAACGGTAACGGTAACAGTAAGGAGGTCATTGCTGATTCAACAACCGACGGTTTTCTTTCCGGTTTCATCTTCTCCGGAAGTCCCTACGCAACCGTGTTGAAATGCATGGGCCACGCCGTTCACGTGCTTAGAGTTCCCTCCTCCGAGATCGTATACTGGTATAATAATAATACATCATAGATGCTGCATTTTTCTTTATTTCTTTGAATCGTTTTTCTTTATGGCAATTTATTTTTTCTCTGAGAATATTCACGATGCTATAGTTTTTAATGAAACAGTTGAACGCTGTAGAGAGGGAGAGGGAATAGGATGCGTGAGAAGCTAGTTTCGAGTTTGTTTAGACCTGCGCACGGTGTCGTTTAGAGTGTTATATTTTAGGGGAATTGAATGAGTGAATTCGGTGAACAATGTTTATTTGGCTAAACATGTTTTGAATGATTCGTGGTAAAAGTATTCCCAATTCGGCAATTTCGCAACATAGGCTTATGGGGATTACTATACTGAATCATTTTATAGTAGTATATATTTAAACATTTCACGTTGAGAATGGTGGGGAACTGGAATTAGAAGATCCTGTGTGTAAGTCTTCCTTGCCAAAAAGACAGTGTTCGACTTTTTGGTCCTCAGTAGAAATTGGGCATTCTATTGGAGTTCACATTGACAAGGGAAAAGAGACATCGTGTTGCATTTTCTTCAATTTTTAGTGGTAGGCATGCTTAGTTTAACAAGTGTTAATCGGGTTTAACAAATGTGGATCACTCGAACACTCTGTTTCATGAAGTTATCATGTCCGTAAACATGGATCTATCATCTATGTATTTGGGAGGAAAACGAAAATCAGCGCAGAAGTGAGAAGCTGATTTGTTAGAACAACTTATTCTATCTGTGTGTAATTAAAATCATGAACAACCTATAGTCTGTGTAAAAAATAATCAATCTAAATTATTCTCAATAAAGCACAAGCTCACCTCCATTTGATCAAAGAAGCTTTGGCATCATTCATTAGGCAAATAAGCATTGCATCTGAAACTTTAAGCTGGTAGGAGAGGGAAGAAATTTGGCTTTTAAATCAGCATAAGACTTGTATGTGCCCTGTACTTTTTAATTCACCTGCAATCGAGTCCAATCTCAATTAAGATTCCACATTTTTTTATTCTTCAATTTTTAATAATTACCTCTGCAAATTATTGTTCTTTGTTTTTCAGATTACTTTTGAGCCAAACCTTAAATTTCCATTTCAGGAATCACTCAGCAGAAACTTTGTATGGATGGAAGGACTATGAAATCATTGGCCAAAGAGTAGCTAAAGTCCTAGTTGCTGAAGAAAATTATGCATCTCTACAAAAAATTCTGGAAAGGTTGGTCACAGGTGTACCATGGTCTGGGCAGTTTCCTTTCAAGAAGAGGTCTGGTGAAGTATTTATGGCAATGGTAACAAAAACTCCTCTTTATGAGGATGGTGAGCTTGTTGGTGTTATAACTGTTTCAAGTGATGCGGCTATATTAAACACTACAAATTCAGAAAATCAAAGAACTTACCAATCTGGTAACAATGGCCCACCTGGAGTACAGAGGTTAAACTTAAAAAGAATTCAGTGGCCTCCACGACCAATGATTGCACCGATGCCACAGATTGCTTCATGTGTTTCCAATCTGGTTCTCATTAGTGTCATCACTACTGTTTTTTACAATATCTCATTTCTTTTTGTTCCTTTTTATTTGGGTTTCATTTTCTCATTTGCTTAAATTAAATTATGGAACCAGATTTTTTTCCATCTACAGGCATCAAAGCTTCTCCCGGTGCTGAATACTACTGATAACACAGTTTCCAAGAATACTTCAACAGATGCAAATGATGAAAAACTAGAGAAGCGTGGCATATATGTATGTTTTCTGTTCAGCTTGAAGATGTAGTATCTGAGTTGGTATTTCAGTATGAGAATATTTCAAGTTTTTGTCCCCTAATTTTGAATTTCAGGAAACAAAACCTCACTCCAGACATCACCATAAAGAAAACACAACTGTCACTGAGGCCTCTGATAAGGATGAGTCTACTACAGAATTTGGTCAACCTTCTAATATTGTAAATAAATCTCCTATTTTTCGTTTTATTAGTTACTCTAATTGCCTAGATGTTATAAATCTATACGAGGAATGCAGAAATTTAGTTAGACACATGTCTGTATTTATTTTGGTTTGTATTAATATAGTGATACTTCATCTGAAATCATAAATTGGGAGGTTGAACCTTTCTGGGGAACTTCTGAAGCTTAAGTACCAAACTAATGCAATCCTCTTGTTTATGTTGCCATTTAAATGTATGCTAGCAGAAATTGAGCATATACTGGAGGTACTTATGAATTTGTGAATTCTGCTTTCGTTTGGCCTCTAGTACATAATATTTATTTAAAAGTTTGTGTGTTTATGAACCTTCTGTGTCAATTTTTATCCAGTTAAGATTGATGATCATCTGTATTATTAAATCACTTCAGGCAGCCAGAGTCCTTGCCAAGCTTCAAATTGGGGTACATGCAAAATGTGGGAAGGATAATGGAAATATAAAAAATAATTGTACAGCTGATAATTCAGGAAGCAATAGAGTGAATAATGAAAATGATTCACTTGGAGATTTATTGCCCTTAAATCGACACCAGGATGTTGCTAATGGAGCAGATAAAGAAGAAAATCTTCATAAATGCAATTCTTTATTTGCAATGAAGAGAGCAGATACAAATGTTTGTTCATGTAGAGCTTCCAATGTTGTCAAAGATGGTTCTGGTAAACATTTCTCAGGGGAGTGGTATGAATGTTTTGGTTCTCCCATTCCCCAAGACCCATTGTTAAGATTACGCTGTCAAATTGATCAGAAGAAATTGGAGCCAGAGGCTATGAATATGGCAACAGGAGATGAAGTGCAAAAGCAGCAAGAAGGGTTACAATTGCCAAGTTCGAGGGAGAGTATAGGCAGCCATGAAAGTTCATCAAGCAAAGGAGATAATGAGTCAAACTCTGTTTCGGAGTGTGAAATCCATTGGGAACATCTTCAATTAAGAGAAGAGATTGGACAAGGTAATTATTTCTATTGCAATGTTATCAATGATGGATGGTGGAAGGCCAAAATTCTGCCATATAAACACGCCATTGTGGCCTTTGGCGCTGCCATAGTGGGCATCCCTTATCAAATTGTCAATGGAGGATGGGTAAAAAAACACCATGTTATAGCGTTATGGAGACGCTATAATGGTTATTTAACTACATTGTTCTGTTGTGCATTTTATAATTCCTCTATGTTGAGGAGTTGAAATGCTAAAAATGCTTTTATTTGTAAGTATGCTGGGCTTAAGTTCAGCAAATAAAGATCTATGAAGCAGTGTTGGAATAATGTCTTACATTAAATATTGCTCCCCGGCCCCTCTTAATGGCCTAGAATCCTTTATACCACATGTAAACTTTTGAAGGAAAATTCAGCGTCTAGTGGGTGATGAATTGTGATAAACAAGTCGTGAAAAATATTTTCCTCAAGATCTCAAGTTAGGACACAAAAATTCTAATGGATGTCTTTTAAAATAATTAGGCTGATCTGCCTGCATCTTTCTTATGGTAGAACTTGAAATGTTTCTGAATATTCTTATTTCAACTAATGATTGCTGACATAAGTATGTTCTACTCTATCTGGCAGGTTCTTATGCTGTTGTTTATCATGGAATTTGGAATGGATCGGTATAAATTTTATTCTTCTATTTTATTAATAGTATTGAGGGCGAGTCCTGACACAGCGGTAAAGTTGTGTCTTGGTGACTTGTTAGTCATGTGTTTGAATCTGGAAACAGCCTCTTTGCATATGCAAGGGTAAGGCTGTGTACAATATTCCTCCTCCTTACCTGTGCATAGTGTGGAGTCTTCGGATAATGGGGTACATAGTAGTATTGACATGCCATCTGCCCTAAAACTTATTTTCTTTTTCAGGATGTTGCAGTCAAGGTTTACTTCGGGAATGAATACACAGAGGAGACTTTACAAGACTACAGAAAAGAGGTCTCTCTCTCTCTCTCTCTCTCTCTCTCTCTCTCTCTCTCTTGCTTTGGACAGAAAGCAGCTGATCCCTGAATCCTTTGTGTGTATACTTCAGATTGATATAATGAAGAGATTGAGACACCCTAATGTATTGCTTTTCATGGGAGCAGTATATTCACAGGAAAGACTTGCCATTGTGACAGAGTTATTACCTAGGTAAGATTTTCAACATCTTCATTGTAGAGCTTGTCATATTAACCGTTAAACGAGTTGCACTTAGTTTAGAAGCACATAAAATATCAAGATGGATCATCCATTGTATTTTTGTGTTATTAGATAATAGATCTGTTTATTAGTGAATATGGACCTCTCAACCACTGTGGACAAAATCCCCATATATATTTCTCTTTGTATGGAAATTATGGGAACCATCTTAAATTGATTTTATTTTGCACGGTAGGGGAAGCCTTTTCAAAAATCTGCATAGGAACAATCAGACCTTAGACATCAGAAGGCGCCTAAGGATGGCTCTTGATGTTGTGCGTATCCTCTCCCACTTCACATAATGTTGAGAGCAAGCTGGTGGCTTACTGAAATTTCATTGTTGCAATGTTATAAATCACATTGTTTTTAATTGCAGGCTAGAGGAATGAATTATCTTCATCACAGAAATCCACCAATTGTGCATAGGGACCTGAAGTCTTCTAACCTGCTTGTAGATAAAAACTGGACTGTAAAGGTGATGATTGCTTGAAAATGCATTCAGTAGACTTAGGAAGGTTCAATAATGAGTTTCGGTTTTTTGTCAGGTTGGAGACTTTGGCCTGTCTAGGTTGAAGGATGCAACTTTATTAACTACAAAATCTGGGAGAGGCACCGTAATGACAGCACTCACTTTTTCACTTTTTACATACAAAACATCTGACCTGAACATCTAGTTAATGAAGTTTTATTTCTCCCTCTTGCTAACAAGCATATTTGCTGTCAAAATGCAGCCTCAATGGATGGCCCCTGAAGTCCTTAGAAATGAACCTTCAAATGAGAAGTAATTCCTTGGAGCTGTGACTTAACAGATTGCGTTCAGCCTGGAATTTTCTGGAACTTTCTGAAAAATGGAAGATATTCTAAAAACAGGATTTTTCCAGAAAAAATTTCAAATTGTCATTTTCCATATCTATTTGCTATCTTGTCCTGATAGTCTTGAGGAATCGTTCAATCAGCTTTAAATGTCCTTTTAAGTTTATAATCTTTGATGAGAAACTTCTAAATAGAGCTGCATTTCTAAATGAGTTTTTTCAATCATTGTCCTACCTTGTCCAGTTTCAAAGTATCACGAGTTTGGAAGTTATTCTGTACTTATAAGTAGTGCCTAGATCATATTAAATTGGTAATGCAATTGATGCTTCTGAAGTAATGATTTTTCTTTCATTTTTTAAAACAGGTCTGATGTGTACAGTTTTGGTGTCATCCTCTGGGAACTAATGACTCAATCTATTCCATGGAACAATTTGAATTCCTTACAGGTCTCTCTCTCTCTCACATTCACACACATCTGCCCACATCACTTTGATTAACCAATTACCGAACATTAAAATTTACCTACGAATTGTGATTAAATAGTTAAGTATATGTAGTTTGTTAGTAAATATTTTAACTATTGATTAATTAAAGTAATGTGTGTAAGCAACATTATTCACCTTAAGCGTAGAGACATCTGAGCTCCTGAGGCCTTTTGTTATAACCATTGTATTTCACTTGAAAGGTTGTTGGAGTCGTAGGCTTTATGGATAGACGACTAGACCTTCCAGAGGGGCTTGATCCCCATGTTGCATCAATCATCGATGACTGCTGGCGAAGGTTCTTCTATACACACACTTAAGCTTTAATATGATAGAGATTGCCTTCTAAGTTCTAACTCAATTTTACTTGTGTTAAATGTGAGCAGTGATCCAGAGCAACGCCCATCATTTGAGGAGCTGATACAGAGAACGTTGTTCCTTGTCAACAGAGTAACAGCAGTGTCAATTAGGCGAATTTCAGAATCCTAAGCTTGTTATGGTTTTGGGTTTTGCTTTCTCAAAATATATTAGTTAAAAACATATTATGAGAAGCAACAAATTGAGTGGCAACCCGCAAAACATTCTTCCTTCCGAAAACGGAAGGAACAACACAAGGGAGATAAATGGAAGAGGTGGGAATAGGGGATAAAAGAAGGTGGTAAATTATTGTGTTTGGAGTCACTGTTTAAGTATTGAATTCCTGATGCAATTGTGGATATAAAGTAACTGGAAGAGAAGTTGATCCATGACGTGCTCCTTTTGTGAGGAATGGCTATTGAATAGTGAATAGAAGGCAGAACAAGCTTCATTTTTTGGGCGAGCATTCGAATTGAATCCATCTTCGTCGTTGGGTTTGGCTCCAAATCCTTCGTATTTTAGGCCCTTAAAACTGATATCCCACGTAATGACAAAAAAAAAATAAAAACTGAATCTCACTTTTAGTGTTTTTCACTTTGAGGGGTAAAAAAAGAACCTCCCCCTTCATCAAAAAAACAACCGATATTACACGTGTATTTATAAGAAATTACAAAATTGTTGAAATTTATTTTCTTAGTTATCTAATGAGCAATTATATATAAATTATTCTTTATTTTAAACATTCTATCAATACCTTTAATTTTCTTTCTTCTTATATAATATCACCTATTATACTTTTATCTCCCATTACCAAAAAAAAAAATCACCTATTATATTTATATTTCTTTCTTTTCTAATGGTTTGTTTGTTACTGTGAAAAAAAAGAGAGAGAGAGAGAGAGGAAGGGAGGAGGGGAAATAGAAAATAATTTGGGAGTTTCTCCAATTTGATTTGTAGAAATAGACGGGGGAGAATAAAAAAAATGTGATCTTACACCTTAAACTTTTCTCACACAAAGGGAGAGGATTTTCAATAGTATCAAGTTTTGCACTCAAAATTGTCTATTATTTTTTCACAATCAATTGTCAATGTATATAACTAAAAATATCGATCTTCATAAAAAAAAAAAAATTATCTTTGTTCTTTCATGAAGACACCTTTAACTAATTTACATTTCTTTAAAAAATTGATTAATTTAATTAGTAATGTTAGATTTGTTAATAGTTTTTAGATATATAGAGGTATTTCTTTTAATATTTTTTTTAAAAATAGTTATTTTGAAATTAAAAAATAAATTTTGTGAAGGGTGTAATAATGATCTTAATGGTGATGGTCGTGATGAGATAATGGTGGTGACAATATTGATTATAATGGTGATGATAGTTAAAATAAAAATGATTATGATAGTAATTATGATCATAATAGTAATTGTTATGATTAATGACAATATTGAATAAGAATGATATGATAATTAAAATATTTTAAGATGTGGTGATAGGAGAATTTTAAGAAATTTTATTTTTGTATGATGAAACTTTAGAGGTTTTAATGAATTCTTAAAGTATTTTTTATTTCAAAATATTTATTTTGATTCGACTGTAATTATAATTATTGAATGCTCTCACTTTTCACAATTAGATATTTCTCTCGGTTGATATGTCTCTTATGTAAAAGATCTAATATTTGCTTATTTAATGAATTTAATTTTTAATTCAAATTAAATTCATTCGATTTATAAATTAAATTCAACAAATTAAAAATTGAATCTAAATTATAGTTTTAGTTGGTTTAATTTATTATGAGTTCTACTATATTGTTATTGTTTTTATATTTAATCTGAATGATTTTGAAATAAATCAAATCAAGTCAGACCCCCAAATACCCCTGCTATATCTAACAAAAAAAGAAAAAATCTCACGAAAACGGGGTCCAGTTGTCGGTTTGATTACAAGGTGAGGAAGGAAGTGAATGCGCATTCCCTGTGTCGCCCGTTGGTCCAAAATTCGAAACCGAGTCTTATTGCGCGTTCTCCTTCCAAGCTACACAAAGGGTGACTATTTACTTCATGCTGCGTGTGACAACTATATTTGACCATTTCAACTCACAATTGAAAAGAGCATATATCACATCATCCATGGACAGCGCCCCCAACCACTCCACTTCTAGGAATTTTTTTAAGAAAAATTTAAGTGAGTTAAATTTGAAAAAAAATTATATCTCAAGATTTAAAAAATGTTTATAAATATATTTACAAATTAATTATTAATAATACTCTTACATTAATAACGAAAATACAATATATGTTATTTTTATGATATGAATTTATTTTTTATTAACTGAATCAACGTTAATTGATTCCACTTTTAGCATGAGAACACATGAACAACGAACCAAAATTTCGATCGAATAAATAAATAAATATTAGTATATTACACCATTGTGTGTAATTTATATATGCAATATAAAGAAGGTGGGTGAGGGGATGGCGAAAAATATTTAGGCAGATTTGAGGTAGTGTGAATCCGGCGGGAGTTGGTCTTGCTGACTTGATCCCTAGTTAATTTCGTCAAATGTCGGCACTGTGATTTGCATTGGGAATCATATTCTGTAATAGCCAATGGATAAACAAACATTTACACACTTTGTAATTTGTACTATAAGATTATTATGAGAAACAAGTTAAGTAAAATTTTAAATAAATATATAAATATCATATTAATGTAATACAAGATAAAGATTATAAATAAATAATACTAAAAATTTACATGTAAATTTCATATATGAGAATGTATTAAGATAAATTTCTAACAAGAACTATTCTAAATATGAAGTAATTCTTAATTTTTAAAAATATTTTTTTAAAAGAAAGACTTCCTATTTCTTAAAATAAGAAGTAATCCAAATTAATTTTATGAATCAATAAATCATTTGTTTTAATAAGATCTTTTAAGTTTAAAATAAATAGATATTTCACGTTAATATTATAGTGATCCAAAAAAGTATTTATATAATATGTTATCAAGATGTCTTGAGTTAGCTACTTCTTGAGCTTAATTTAAGTACTCTTACTATTAATGAAATATTCGCTTAAAAAAGATTTCAAACCAATTTTATTTTTTTGTTTACTTAACTAATTTAATTATATTACGTGAATTATTATAATCTTCTTCATACTGAAAATAGATTCCTGCAAATAAAAATAAAATAGTTCCCAATTCAACTAATCAAAACGATTAGTCCATTTTTAATAACTATAGTATCAGTTTTCTTAGTATACAATAGCAATAATAAAAATTGAACTTAAGAAGTCCATTTTTCCCTACCCTACCACTGGGACTATAGAATCAGTTTTTTTGAAGGGAAACTATAGAATGAGTTAAGAAGGAACTATAAATAAAATATGGAAAAATCAAAGGGACTAAGCAAGGGAGGAAATGTGGGAATTTGTAGCATGATGTGGGGGCTACTACCTAATAATGGGCCCTCTACTTTGATCTCAGAATTGATATACTGTTTGGCATAGCTTGGTGTGTGTTTCCTGCTCGGATCATGAGCCCTCCTTTTCGTTCATGTGGTGGCTCATGATTCATGAATACTATTATTCTATTTTCTTACATTTTCTTTTGTTATTTTATAAAATAAATAAATAAAAATAAATATATTTAATGTCTTAAAAATATGAAAAACATAATTAATTCTTGCTATATAGGATTAGTAGAAAAATAGTGTAAGAAAACTTTACATTTACTATACTTAAGAGGTGACTAAAATATGAATTAATAAATATTAATTAATTGGAATAAAATCATTATATATTTTAGCATTATATTTTTAATGTCGTAAAAAACATTAAATATTTAATACTCATCAATAAATTCCTTAAACTTAGTGCATTATACGGGTAGTGAAACAAATTTCCCTGCATTTTAGTAAATAAAACATAAAAAAATATGTAAGGCACTATTTTTAACATTATATTTTAAATTTATTATGCTATTAATATTAACAAAGATGTAGCATTGATATTATATTTTAATAGTCATCAATATATTTCTTAAATCCAGTATGATACATGGGTACCAAAACTAATTCTTTTGAATTTTCCTATATAATTTTATTTTATGCATCCCAATTAAAATAATTTTCTTTTAATTTTTAATGAGTACTCATAATAGGAGACATTGATTAATAACGAATATACAAAGTTGATCTAATAATGGGAGGAGGACAAAAAAAAAAAGGACAAAATCACGGGTTCAAATTTCAACTAATATTTTTAATAAAATTAAAATTTATTGAATTTTTTATCAAGTTAAAATATTTTTTAGTTTAAAATATACTACTAATTAATAAATTTTTAACAAAACTTTAAGCCTCTGTGATTTTGTAACAGGAGAGAGTAGTATTTTATTACACATTTCTTCTCCCTTCTTCCTATTTCTCTGTCATTTTTCCTTTTTCCAAGACACACTGTCCAATAATGTTACTGTGTACAAAAAACAATACAGTCATAAAAATCAATAATCAATAATAATAATATAAACGTTTGTGAAAGAAAGAAAAAAGAAGAAATAATTTAATGCACAGGTATCATTATATGCTAGTAGTTTGGCTTCACGGTCTCGGTCCAGAATGAGTCCCTGCTATGCTCCCGTGTACAGTTTGCTTACACAAAAAGCCACCTCTCACCTCTCTCTTTCTTCCTCTCAGTTCAGAAACTCCCCTCCAACTTCCCTAGTTCCATCACCGTACAATCTAGTCTAGTTAGTAATCTACAATGCTTCTTTTATCTTAAAACCAAAGCATTAAGTTAATGTTTTTTCATTAGACCGAATGGGTAAGGCTTCCAAATGGTTTCGCGGCCTTCTCGGTCTCAGAAGACCAGACTCGCCGTCTCCCAAACTACCCAAAGAAAAACGCCGCTGGACCTTCGTCAAGTCGTACAGAGAAAAGGACCCCACCCACGTCGAAACCGCCAACTCTGCCATGGCCGCCGCCGCCCGCCGGTGCCCTTCCACCACCGCCGGAGGCATTACTCCAGAAGAATGGGCTGCCGTTAAGATTCAAGCCGCCTTTCGAGGCTCTTTGGTTCGTATATATATTCACTTCTTCGTTTTCTTTATATTATCATCCAAAATAGATTACTTTAACATGATCAATGGCATGACTTGAGTAGGAAGGACTCTAGTTGAAGATTAAAAAATAAAAATAAAAATATCTGTTGCAATTTACAGACAACGTCAAAATTCATTACGGTTTTTTCGTCTTTTTGTTTAAGTGCTAGTGGTGAAACTAGGTTTAAGGGAAGAAAAAAAAAAAAAAGAAGGATCCTGGAAGATGGGTGGGTGAGCTGTTAAGTGGGTCGAAATCGAAAATAGCAAGTACCGTCCCATGTCTTGCAGATTTGGCGTATCTGTGAAACGGTGGTGTCTTCTTCTTCTACTACTGAGCTCAGTTGTTTCATTTTTTGGCTCTAAACTCGTGGCCCGATACAAAAATATGGTATTTACCATTTCCTCTGAATCAGCATTAATTACAAACTGTTCTCTTTCGGTGACAGCTACTAACGCCTGCGTACCCATCGAGGCTTCCTTTCTTTTCCCTCCGTGTTGCCGTTTTCACAATTAAATGCCATCTTTCTTTTCACTCTTCACCATCCCTTCACTTTTATATCTGCACGATTTATAAAGTGTTATATAAATTCGTTGCTAAGATTATTTTATTTACATGGTTTATATGATTAAGATTACTTTAAATTTTACCGGTGAAAGTTTTCGTCGTTACTTTCATAATTATTACCCTTGCAATTTTTTTTATCCGTATAAATAAAATATCATGTTGGGAGATTAATAATAATTGTTTAATTAATTGAGTTAAATTTCTGTTTTCTCTTAACCGACTCTTGCAATTTACACATCTATTTCGGTTTTTTTTTTATTTTTTTGGAATTTTGGGAGAAAATTATATGAACAACTGGTAACGCTGGTACTTTGACGTAAGGATAGATTCGCAGATTAATTGTGTAGAAGGATTTAACCAGGTGGTCTGTGACTCAACTACTTTTTCTCTGGTAAATAAAAGAATCATCCTTGGCTTGTCTCTTGGTTTTTTTTGTGGGGACAGATATACAAATCTAAGGAGCATCGCCACCCTGTAACTGTAATGTAAGATACCTTTCTTTTGGATGACTTTTTCAGCACATCCTAGTTGGGTTAGTTGACGACACTATTAATGTTTCGATATGTAGACATACTTCAATAATGCTTTTGAATACAACACAGATACTATAAATACTATTAATGTTCTTATATGGAAAAATTATTTGGTACTCTAAGGGATCCTTGGTATCTATGGTTTCCATAAATTTCAATTTTATATGTATTTAAATATTTGAATTTATAATAAAGAGTTCATAATATTCAATTATGTATTATGTGTAGATTAATGAAAATCATGATAGCTTGAGACTATCTAATAATTTTTTCCCTTTATTGCATTATGTCCTAGTCTTAGCTTCTTGATGTCTGCCTTGCCATATGCCTGAGTAAAGGCTTAAAAATGATTTATCAATGAACCATTATTATTTATTAAGTCTTACTTATAGACTTAAAGTGATATTTATTTACAAATGTTTTTTTAAAGAAAGATCGCACCTCGTATCTAAGACCTTTCACGGGTGCTTTATCATCAATGTAGTTCATTAGCACTGCCTGCAAACCTGAATTCAAACTGGGAGAAATCCAGATATTAATTACGCATAATTAGTCTCTGATCGGTGTTGAAATTTTTAGGCAAGGAAAGCCCTTCGAGCGTTGAAAGGATTGGTGAAACTACAGGCATTAGTGAGAGGTCACATTGAGAGGAAGCGCACAGCAGAGTGGCTGCAAAGGGTGCAAGCACTCTTACGTGTACAGGCCCAAATCCGTGCTAGCCGGGCCCAAATTTTGCACTCCCCCTCTTCCTCTCCCCACCTCCATGTAAGCATTCTCAATTGCCTCTTACATTTTGTTTTTCTCTCTTTTTCTTTCTTCTTCTTTTTTTTTTTTTATTAAAATTAAAATACAGTTAAGTGATCGAAGAAGAATGTCAACTTTTGTCTTGTTCTAGTTTGGTTGCCTTTAAGAGTGTGTTTGGGTTGTCAACCCAACTTACGTTTTCAAAAGCAAGGAAAGGCAGACTTTTGGATCCAACTTACGTTCAGGGCCTTGGCACCGATTTTCCAAACATACACTAAATCAGTTACATAATCAATTATATGACATGGCTGAGCATATTTTAAGTTTGATCAATGGTTATTTAAATCCCAAATGCCTAATTCATTCACAGGGTCCAGCAACACCAGACAAATTTGAAAGCCACATCAGATCCGAGAGCATGAAATATGATCAGTACTCGTCATCACTACTCAAGGTATTTTACCTTCATTTTGTACATGATTAAATTTAGTGAGTCAATTTATGTATGGAAGCATTCCTATGATTGTAGAGAAACAGCTCTAAATCTCGTGTAGAGATCAATGGCGGCAATCAAGAGAGATGTGGGAGTAGATCATCAGATAGTCGCATTGATGATGAACAACCATGGACTCAACGAAGATCATGGACAAGAGCCTGTAGCATGGATGAAGAGAGAAGTCTGAGGATTCTAGATATTGATTCTGTAAAACCACACATGACATCAAAACGTAGAAACCTCTTCTACTCCCCTAGCCAAGCTATGGTCGTTTCGGATCATTACAGTCGGTGTAATTTAACCACCACAAGCCCATCTTCTTATAATAGCCCTCTCAAAATCAACGAGCTTGAGGAGAGTTCATTTTGCGCTGCTGATAATAGTCCTCAAGCTTTATCTGCCTCTTCTAAAGATGCTGCCTCCAAAAGAAGCCCTCTTACTCCTACCAGGAGTGATGGCTCAAGAAGCCACTTAAGTGGTTATTCTGAACCAGACTATCCAAGTTACATGGCTTACACAGAGTCTTCAAAGGCAAAGTTAAGATCTCTGAGTGCTCCAAAGCAGAGGCCACAGTATGAGAGGTGTAGTTCATCAAACAGGTACTCGCTTCATGGATTTGGTGACTCATCGAAATTGGCCACGCAAAGGATAGCCGCATTACACGCAAGCTTCACTAACAAAGCTTACCCTGGTTCTGGTCGTTTGTACAAGCTTGGAATGCATGTGCCGTATAAATACTGACCCACGTATATGTTTTGTTAGAATATGGATTTTGAGTGTATTGTTATCTAATCTTGCTATGCTAACCTATTGTACGTACTTATTTAGCTCTAAACCCTTTAATTACTTTCTAAGTTGAGTTTTCTTTTGTAAGAATTCTATGATCAGATTCAGCTTCAAATGACTTGTTCTAATGTTCTCTCGAGACTTCCTTCAGTGGGTTCTTCCCAACTCCTATAGTATGTAACAACTATCTTTTGCTTGACAAGTGAAATCTCTCGTGGGGTTCAGTTCTTCTCCAATGACATATTCACTGGAGAACATATTAACCATTGAATTATTTAATTTATTTTATGAAAAATGCATGAGATGCATTCAATTCATTGAATACTTCTGTGACCTATTTTGACTTCAAGTTATCTGAGTGACATGTTACGCAGGATTTGTAAGCTTCTTGATTTACTTGTTTTTCTTCATTTAACTTCATTTAACTGCTTAATTGTTTGGGTTACTGTTTGAATTGTTTAAGTTAATTAAATATTTGCTATACTGTATTTTTTTTTCTATAATAGATATTTTAATATAAAATCTATAACTAATAGTATTAGTTTAAGCAGACAGTTAGTCCTTGATTTTCGGTTAAGGGATTCTTGACTCACAGACATTTCTTAGTTATGCTAAATGATTTAAAAATAATTATATCCAATTCTAAAACAAATAGATGAATTAATCAAACTTTAGCAACCACATTACACCGTTTAAAATCAATTAGAATCCAGAACAATCATACTTGAGGTGATTAGGAATCATCAAGTGGGAAATCTTTCCGGTCCTTCTGCTTTCTACCTGGTTGCAAAGAAATCCAATAATTCTTCTCATCAGGATGACCACTAATGTCTAATGTGGTATGTATAAGAATCTATCGATACAAAATCCAAACAAGTAGTCGCTGAGGGGTCTCTCTCCTGTAACCCTTTATCCGGCATAAAGTAGTTTGTACTTCCAAATGACATTTATCTGTATATTGTGTACCAGGCCAATTCAATCCATTTTGTTTCATCAAGCTCCCCCCTAAAATCAATGTACAGTGTATGTCACCCTTCTCTAAATTTACTTCAATGGCAAAACGCCTCTCAGTTCCTTTTTTCTCTCATTTAGGTAAGAGTTCATAAACCAATCAAATCTAATAAAAAAATGAAAACAGGGTAAAATAAAATCCAAAAAAATGGATAAATTAAAAAAATTTAAACTTTTTATTGGATTGGATTTCAGATTTTAGTTTGAAAACTCATTCAAACTAAACCACATGTATATTTATAAAATTTATATATCACACAGATATAATTTTAGTTCTAATATACCTATAAAATTATCACAACTTTTACTTATTTATAAAAAATATGCTTAACTAAAGATATTTTGTACCTGTTTGGGTAAATTTCTCTAGAAGTACTTTTAAAAGAAGAAAATAAGAAGAAAAAAATAAGATGAACTTTTCTATAAACAAAAATAAGTTCTCCATTAGCTAGTTTTTAGAAGTTTACCAATATAGCTTCTTTAAAAGATGAGATCTAATATACAAATTAGCTAATGGAAAACTTATTTTAACTTATGGAGAACATCATTTCATTTTTTTCTTCTTACTTTCTTCTTCTATAAGTGTTTTTAGAGAAACTTATACCCAAATAGGCCCATAATCTATATCTTATTTAAATTTTGACTCATTGTTTGAATGATACATTATAAAAACCGAAAGTGATGAAATTCAATGATTTTTTCTTCAGAATTGATTTAATCCAATACAGGATCATCTCTATAATTAGGGGTGTTCACAAGTACAGATTATCTGTGAACCCGAACTGATCCGAACAGTTTGGGTTGGGGTCATTTATGTATTTGAGTCAAAACCAAACCAAACCAATCAAAACCGTTCATTTACAGGTTGGATCACAGGTTTAAATTTATAGATGCGTTGACCCATTGACCTGATCCGTGAACCCGTAATAATAATATAAATTTTATTATTTATATATATATATATATATATTAAAAATTAAAAAAATTGACAATAAAAAAAGGTGTGGTATTATAAATGTGTGGGCTGAATGAAGGCTAGCCTATAATCATCTCATCTTATCTTATCTTTGGGGTTTAGGTTTCTTTTTCTTCTCTACGCTTTTGTTACCCTCTCATCCTTCTCTGCGCTTCTGTTACCCTTTCATCTCATCTCCTTCTCTGTGCTTCTGCACCGCAGCACCAGCTCCTTCTCTAAGCACATAACGAACACAAGAACGAAAGTTACTAACGAACAACTATGGAAAGAATTGGAGGAGAAAATCGACCAAGTCAAAACTTATGACAATAAGCATCAACTTGAAAAACAAGTAATTTATTGCCTAATTATATATCATTTACGTCGAAGAGTCCCTATTCACTTAGATGTTCGTAGTTTTGAATTTGACCCTTGAGTTTGAAACGAACACAAATACAAATTAAAAAATGGTGTGGACACTGTTTATCGTTTCTGATATACTTAATGTTCATTTAAGTAGTAAAGGACGGAGCCATTGACCCAAAAAAAAGTAAGTAATACTTCCTTTGTGTTAAAATAAGTATTTTATTTAAAAAAATTATCTCAAATAATTATCATATTTAACTTTTTATTTGATGTATGAAGCAACTCTTGTTAAGTTTCCTGATCCTAAAATTTCAATTTTTTAGTAAATAGCTATAGCTTCCAATTTTTTTTTCAATGTGATTGAAGGGATTAAGTTTTAGATTTATCCTTTTTCATTATCTTAGACATAATGAAGCACTTTAGGTACTTACAATCGTTTAAACTTAAAATTGTCTCCTTTCCCCCCATAGTTTAGCTTATGGCCCAATTGATTTGTTTATTTTGTAAAAAAATTAATAGAAACAACATTTTATTTATTCCTGAATTTGGACAGAATTATGAATAATTTTAGGCAATAGCACAACAAATTTTTAATAGATAAATAATATACTTGAATTTTGATTTTTTAAAATAAATAATATTAAGCCTAGCTCTTCACTTCTAATAAAATTTATTATTGTATTATTCTTAAATTAAATAGATGTAAGCTATTTGGTGTCAACATAAATCATTATCCCTTCATATCCTCTAATACGTGACATTTAATGCTTGACTATTATTTGAATATTCCAGGTTTTAGGAGTGATTTAAAGGAAAAAATGTATGAATTAAAGATGACTTTAAGAAACTGGTAACAACTTCTTAATGTATTACTTCCAGGTATATTGTTATTTGTGTTCACCTTTTTTTTCATATTTTGTTTACCATGTTTATGATATTAATTAATCATATTTTGTTCATTTATTTGTTTAAGCATATATGGTTGCAACAAATTTGGTTATAGCAAAGCTTAGTTTGTAAGAAATAGTTGTCATTCAGACTATTATAATAAATCTTATTCAAAAATCATTTGTTTTAATTTATTTATAAGTCTATTTTAGAACATTATGTTGATGGTATTAAATGAATCAATTTTACTATTTTCATGCATTTGATAATATTGTGTTAATTACATTGGATATTTAAAATAATCATAATATAAAATAGTAATTGTAAGAAAAAAAATTAAATGATAACCCGTTGAACCGAACCGTACCGTTCATGAATAGATTGGGTTGGGTTTCAATTTTTTCTTCTTCTAAAAATCAAATCGAACCAATCAAATTTGATTAGATTGAGTAATAAATTTGACCAAAATCGATCCGCAAACACGTCTATCTATAATCAAGTCTCTCAATCTTATTTTTATTTAATATTTAAGTCATTGATTTGCTCAGAATAAAGAGATAATTTTTTATTGTTCATTATTATTACAAAAATAACAATTTATCCATAGATATCGTGAACATAACAATTAGGTTAATATCAGTATAATACCTTTTTAGACCATTTATTTAAAATATTCAATCTTTTTTTTAGCTAGTAGCCTAGTATACATATCATGCTTAAATGAAATTAATTGTAGGTTTAATTATATTTCGAGTCTTTAAAACTTGAGATAAAAAAATTTCCGTCTCTCAAATTGTAATAAATAAATAAATTATTTTTTTTCAAATTTTTAAAAAAATGTTTTTAATATCTGAAGCTAAACGACATTAATGAAAATGATGTAAAATGGATATGGCGACATTTGACAGTATCCACTTTCAAGTGGAACATCACTATTTTTTGTTAAATTCATCTAACTTTAGGAATTAAAAATATATCTTTTAAAATTTGAGAAATAAAAATATCTTTTTAAATTTTAAGAGAAAAATGAATTTATTCCAAATTTTAAGAGATTAATTAAAGATTTAGTAAAACCTTAATTATAAGTATAAGTAAGAAAAAAAAATGAGAAAGCAATTAAAACATGAAGGACTTGACCTAATTTTATTTTCTCCAATTAAAATAGGTGTTTGTGGACCCAGACCCAGAGTCTGTTTGTTATCTAAAATCCTCTCTGGTTAATCCGAAAGCAAACCGATGATAGGCACCCCCACTTGATCGTCATCATTGCCGTTTTTAATTTCTTTTCCATTTTGCACATTGGTAAGGTATTAGGTAAGGTAAGCTATCTCTTCTTTTCCGTTCAAATCAAAACCACAATCATTCATTCACCCAAACTCAACAACAACAATTCTCCCTCCATGTTCTGAACCCACGACTCAATACTCGACTCGCCGAATCGGCTTCTTTCAATCTCAACGCGCACCATATGGCCACCACAAGGTCATCTTCCGAGGACATCGTCAATTCCACGCCGCTGCTCGCCAATTCCGGCGGCTCCTCCGACGAGCTCACCTCCGGCCGCCGCTTTTCGAGGCGGCAGCGGCTCCGGCAGGCGGCGCGGCTCCTCCGGCAGGCGAGCGGGCGCCGGATGATGCGCGAGCCGTCGATGCTGGTCCGGGAGGCCGCGGCGGAGCAATTGGAGGAGCGGCAGAGCGATTGGGCTTATTCGAAGCCGGTGGTGGTTCTGGACATCGTGTGGAACTTCGCGTTCGTGGTTGTGGCGGGGACCGTGCTGGTTTTGAGCGCGAGCGAAGCGCCGGGCTTGCCTCTGAGGTTGTGGATTGTAGGGTACGCTATGCAATGCGTCCTTCACATGGTTTGCGTTTGCGTCGAGTATAGGAGGCGGAGGAGGCAGCAGCGCGCCGCCGCCTCGTCAGTGCAAGACAGGGTTGGGAGCAGCAGTGGAAATTTGAGTGTATCTTCGAGGGACGGTTCTGCTTCTGGCTCTGCGCAGTATGTGTCGTTGGGCCAACTCGATGACGAGGGTAATAGGTGAGTGGTTTCTTCCTACTCCTTTTTTTCCTAGTTTAATTCGGATTTTTATTTGGTGAATAATTTCGTGTGAACTTTTGCAATTCCGTGTTATGTAAACGAAATTGAGTGAACGTGTGTGAGTGTTGCCATGTTCATTGTATTTGTGAATGATAACACTAGATTAAGTTATAATGTAGCAACTGTAGCCTTCTCTTTAGTCTAGGGACACTTATCGAAAGCTTGTTGAATTTGAAGAGCTCCAAGGTCTCTCCCGAATTCTGGAGTGAATGAAAAGGGCAAATAATGTAAGTTTGATGGTAAAATAAGATGACAGAGATTGCCGTGTCATCTAATTTTCTGTTAAAAGGCTTTTTTTTTTTTGTTCAATTTCTCAAAGCACAGGTGTAAGTGTGTAAGATTATATACCACAATGAATCAATTTTGAACCACAGCAAGGGTTAAGATTCGTTCTCACAGAGAATTAGGGAGAAGAAAGAAGACCGTAGGACTCTGTGAAGTCAGGGATATGGCGCTCGGTCTACAAGCCTTACGCCAACGCAGTTCACACTTGGGCAAAGACGACTGAGTTTGGAAGTGGAACACAAACCGATATCCGCTATTCCCATAGCACCCCATCTAGTCATTTCGTTGTTGCTCATTCCCGTGAGGCTTAGGCCAAAGTGTTTGGTGTTTCCTTCTCCGCGCCTGCTCAAGGGATGTGAATGAGTGTATTTCAGATTTCAGCCTCGGTTTTCTTAGGCCAAGATTGCCTATTGGGATTGGATTTGGAATTCAGCCTTAAAATTAGAAAATAGGCCTCTTAATTTTAATTATCTTATTTAGCATGTGTGAGGGTGACCCTTGGCACATTGGTAAGGCTGCTGCCTTTTGACTTGGAGTTTAGGGACTCAAATCCTGGAAGCAGCTTCTTTGCTTGTGAGGATAAGGTTGTGTGTATCGACCATCCATTGACATCAAAGAGGAGAGCTTTGTTGTAGAGATATCTCACATTGGTTAGGAATGCCCAAAGTAGCTTTTACAAGACCTAGGAAACCCTCCCCTCTTGATCGAGCTTTTTAGATTGAATTTTGCCTAATTCATTTCTGATACTCGTGCATTGGGTCACCCTTTTGTTTAGCATATGCATTAGATTTAGAATAATGTGGGTAAGCCACCTTAATAGTAGTCACCCTTAGCCCACCTTAGTTGCAGCCTCTTTAGGGACTACTTTAATTACAACCTCAAGGGTGGTGTTTAGTCTCACATCAACTAGAGATATGGTTTAAATAGAGCTCGCAATGCTTAAGCAATCCTCACATTACAAGATGGTTTTGTGGTGTTGACTTTGGCCTTAAGTCCAAATTCTAAGATGGTATCAAAGTCTATCTTAGATTTATGTTTGGGCCACCTACATTGCTACATTCCGGGCCCGTAGCTCTGGGTGTGATGTGTGAGGGGGAGTGTTGGAAAGCCTCCTTAACTGTGTTCTCTTTTAGCTTGCCTTAATTGTGGGCATCTATGGCAGTTGCATTATTTGTAGCCTCAAGGGTGGTGTTTACTCCCAATTTTGTGGGGTTGAGTTAGGCCCCAAGTCAAAATTCTAAGGGCCCATTTACTTATATTCATTTCCTGTATTCATTTTTTTTTCACTTTTTAATTACAAAATGGTCAACTCGTGCTCACTCTGTTTCCTGTTTTCAAAAATTTGTACAAGAAATAAGAAAACAAAAAAAAAAGTTTTTTTCAGTGTTTCCTATACAAATCTTTGAAAACAGGAAACAAATTGGAAATAAGGTGTCAATTTTGTATCTAAAAAGTGAAAACATGAAATTAAAAATAAGTAAATGGGCCCTAAGAAATTCCAATTCTAAGTAACAATTTCAAATACATGAAACATAAGTAACTACTATAAAATTTTAACTTGGACCATAAAATTACAATTCCAAAGGCCGAGGTTTCGAATGTGGACATTAAAGAGATAGAAACATTATTTCATGTTTCATTGTTTATTATCTTTGTTGTGTTCATTCTGGAGTAGACATTATTGTTGTGTACTAAAGCAACCATTTTTGTTGCCAGTGTACTTTCACAAAGAACTTCTTTGCTTTTTTCTTTTATTCTCTTTCAAAACTCTCTCTGCGTGAGTTTCCCCTCACTCATCTTGAATCAATCTCCAACTCAACCTTCTATTGAGCCTATTAATCATTTCTTAAACATTGGATATTCCACTCAATCTATAATTCTACCGCAAGCAGAAAAATGATGAGGATTACTGAGTTCAACAAAATAATATATTATAGTTTTAAGATTTAAATTTTACTATTATTTATTAATGTACTTTTTTTTGTTAAATAAATTTTTGACAATCAAATTCTAATTTGGGGCATCAATTCACTGTTTGTCGGTTAGCAGTGTTGCAAAGCATTTGGAATCAGCCAATACAATGTTTTCATTTGTTTGGTGGATTATTGGATTCTACTGGGTATCAGCTGGGGGTCAAGCATTAGCCCAAGACTCTCCTCAGCTTTACTGGTTTGTCCTCTCAGTCTCTTTCATTCAAATTGTTCATATATCTGTTATTACTTATTAAACATTTCACTTGTAATCTACTCATCTTTTGGAAAATCTGCTGATATTTTCTTATTTTATTTGAATACTTTTGACAGAATCTACATGCTTTGCAGGCTATGTATAATCTTCCTGGGTTTTGATGTTTTCTTTGTCGTTTTCTGTGTTGCACTGGCGTGCATCATTGGCATTGCTGTTTGCTGTTGCCTTCCATGTATCATTGCACTTCTTTATGCAGTAGCAGACCAGGTAAGTCATGTTTGATTGGTCATTCCCTGCTCGTGTTTTGAAGTCTGTAAAGCTATATGAATCTAGTTTCTTAGAAACTCCAATTTGAAGCACTGTATTCTGTATAAAAATGGGTAGGTAGTTGCTCAGCATGAATGATCTTTAAAGTATCTTTGCAAATTTAACCATTTCAACATATAAAAAAAAAATTACGTACCCCATTGCCCAGAGGGTCCTCGCTATAAGTAATAATAGTTTGTTAAAAATTAAAGCTGGAATCATTGCATTTGTAGAACACATGAATGGGCAGATTAAACTGGTGTTAAACCAGAATGTGTTCCACAACGTTACCTAGTTTGACTTGTCCTACTACTGTACTATTGTGTGCTGACATGCTGAACATGACTCATTCTTACAGTATAACAAAAACATAGTGGATATTATACATATAATCCTAATATTTGGGTGCTCTCTCTAGGTCCTCTGTTTTTCTGCTTGTGGGAAACCCTCAGAAATTTGTACTTTTCAGATTTTTCATGGTTGAAGGTGAGGCAAATTATAGTATTAATATTATTTTATGGTAAAATTAGAGAGATGGGATCTGGAGAGAAAACCCAAATATTGTAAGTTGGAATTTTTACTTTTTATTTTTGCCAAGGATGGATTCTGCAGCCAAGACCTAATGGTACTTTAAGAAGCCAAGGAGGGGGGTTGAAGTCCTTTTCCGATGTAAAACTAGAAAAGATCAAGAAGGGGCTGGGTTTTAGGTCAGAACAAACAATTTGCAGTGATGTGACTGGAGGAAGATTTAGGAGCAGGAGATGGTTGTTGCTGGGATAGGATAGGCTGCTCAATTTCATGTTCAGGCCACTGCCTTGAGGACAAGGTGAAACTTTTTTTGGGGGGAGGGGATGGGTATTGTTAGAGAAAAGGGGGGAAATGGGGAGTGAGTTAGGACAGTTCTTGATAGATTGAGAGAGTAAGTTAGGGGAGAGTCCATGTCTCTCACACCTGGAATAGAAGTGTTATTGCAACTATTATCCCATTATTGCAGACCTGGGGATAGAGGCTTCTGTCAATGAACAGTTTTTTCCCCCTTTATTCTGATCCAATTCTACTACAAACTCTTCCATGCAACTTGATTTCCTGTGACTTTGTGATTGATTGTGAGTGTATCACTAATTATTGACATGGCGAATGCAATCTTGTTGGCTACAAGTTGGTTGATGACCAGCACAAATGAACTGTATATCTGAATTTGTGTTTGACTAGTCATGGTGTCAATGTTGTCTAGCCTAGGACTATTTAATGGGAGATAAATTGTTATGTATTAATTGTCCTTGTCTGGGTAAAAAAACAGGAAGGAGCATCAAAGGAAGACATTGAGCAGTTGTCAAAATTTAAATTCCGAAGAATTGAAAGCAATGAGAAACGTACCGGTACTATACAAGGACCTGTTGGAGGAATAATGACCGAATGCCAGGCTGATTCACCTATTGAACATGTTCTTGCTGAGGAGGATGCGGTATGTAATAAATTTTTGTTATGTATGGGTGTAACCTTTTGCTCCCTTTTCTGTTGGTTTTGTTGCTCCGTCTCTTGGTAGGTATTGTTTCACTATATTCCATGTTTCAAACAGAGACTTTGTTGCATACTGTTTTTTAGTGTAACTATCACAGTTTTGATATGTAAAATACAAATTCTTACACTGAAGGATGGAATTTGTAAATATATGTTTGTATGTATGCTTGGCGTGTATGGGGTATTTTCACCTCCACATTACGGTTTGAATGCATGCTAGATAATTTTAATATAGTAACTCTGTGGCCTGACAATAATAGCTGCATCCTCAGTCACTCTGAACTCTGCTAATCTGAAATTTTTCATTTTTGGTGTTGTACTATAGGAATGTTGCATCTGCCTTTCTTCTTACGATGACGGGGTTGAGCTAAGAGAACTTCCTTGTGGTCACCATTTTCACTGTGTCTGTGTGGATAAATGGTTGTATATTAATGCTACATGCCCCCTCTGCAAGTATAACATCTTAAAAAGTAACACCCTCAGTCAAGAGGAAGTGTAGAAGATCGATGTCAGGAAAGTTTTTAGCAGTCATGTTGAGGAATCTGCACACTTTCGATTCACAGCCATGTTAATATACTTTAATACAGGCCTATACAGTTGCTGCTGCTGCTGTATGCTGTAATCATGTAATGATAGCTTTTTTTGATTATTTGTAGTTATTGTGGCTTCTAACTGGTTGTGCATATCAGTGTTGTCCAGTGCATACCGGCTATAATTATCTCAAGAGGCAGTCATTTTTATTGTCATCATCATTACTGTTGTATATGGACCCATTATGTCTCGCCTAAGCCACTTTGGAATGGTTTATCATGTCTCAGTATATGTTACAAAAATGTTTATTCCAACTGCCTTCATGCGTTTCATTTGGCAATTTTCTTATACTTTATTATGTTTATTTGCCTGTAAACAAAGAGAAAGAAAGTGAAATTGAGATAAATAGGATGTAAATATCAATTTTTACTATTTATTCAAGAAAAAAAAAATAGACAATTCTGTAGGTTCCACATATAAAAAACAATTCCCCCTATAGTAGGGGAAATGTTTTTAGCATTTACATTTTGTTTTATTTTAAAAATATATATTTTTCAACAAAAAAATAATTTTTAAGTTAAGAAAAAAAATATACTAAAATAGTTTAAGTTTTGAAGTTAAATTCATTTTATATAATTCATTTATTTATTTTCACTTATTCTTTGACTTATTTAAATAATTCGAGAAAAATTTCATTAATTTTTTTTTTCATTTCTATTCATTTAAATAATATGTTTCTCTACGTTTTATCACTTGTTTTCTTTTTATATTGCTTTTATTGAGAAATTTTTCTTAAGCATATAGTAATGGGCAGCTTGTTAGTTGTTGGGCTGTCGTTTGGGACTTGGATTTCCTGTCATCAAATTTTGTGGTGCGGTAACATGAATTATTTTCCTGTCAACAATGTAACACGCTTGCTCGTTTCCCTTCTGCCAATAACCACAACGTTACTTCGCAAAAACTGCTTCGTTGTAAAAATCCTGACTTTACTTCTAAATGATAAATATTCACTCCATCCTTTTATAGTTGCATATAGCCATGTACTATCACCAAGCAACTGGTTTCCATGCGTGCTACTGGTGCAAAAACTTCATTGTAATATATTCCATGTTTGTTAGTATAGTCTTTCACCACAAGTCTAGCCTTATATTCGTCCACCTCTCTGTTTTTATTGAATTTGGGTTTATAAACCCACTTCAGTCCAACCCTTTTTCCTCTTTCGAGTAAGTCCATCAACTCCCATGTATAATTGTTTATGATAGTTTCCATTTCTTCTATAAATATCAAAAAGGAGTTACTCTTTCTCTCTCGTAAATGGAGAAAAACACATGTATCTTTACCCATTCAAATTTTCTCTTCTCTATCTTAATTAGTTGATTTTGGTATAGGAGTATTATCAAGGAAGGAATTAAAAATCCACCGGGGATATTGCGGACAGTGCAAATCAGTAGGTTGGCTAAATAACTTAAAATGTTCCAATTGACATTCTGGAATATCTTTGTCCTTTTATAGGTCTTATATAAAACAAATTATGCACTAAGTAGGCGTTTAGGCCATGTTAGATGTTGAAACAGGTCAAATCAAACCTTAAAAATGACCTATAATAAGTAAAAAAGCTAAGCTCTACAATTAGGAATTGGGTCAACTCAAGCCTGTTAATGTTTGGTTTGGTCTGGCTACTTTACACCCATACTTGATTATATTAATTAATTTTTTATATAAAAATGTGTTCCATTCGATATTACGCATGCACTCATACTGTTATTTATAACAAATATCTTTTATTTATTAATTTGTTTACAGATATTCTAAACATACTAATTAACAAGACTTTTGTTTATAATTTTTTTAATAACTTAAACTCGTGTTTATAAATTTTTTATAAGTTCATTTATTTTTACGCATAAAACTTCCTTTCTTCTTATTTAAAAAAAATATATGAACATCCAATATCAACTACCGATACTCGCAATTTTTTAATTTGATAAATTTATCATGGAACCATTAGTTACTGAGTAGAATCAAATAACTGCTACTAAATATTAAACGTTGTTTTGTAAGTTTTGTAAATTTAATGTGAATTTTCAAATTACATTGTAACTGTTAACCACTCAGTATAAATACATATATAGACGCATAAAAATAATATTTATTTGTAAGTCTTCTCTGAACTTTGTAAATATAATTGAAACTTTATTTATATTTAGTCCCTCGATAGAACAACTACATGAATATGATGTGTAGTTCGGATTTTGTGACAAATTTAAAAACAACCATGATAAATATATACCCCATTTTAGGGTGCATGAAGTAAAAGAAAGAGAAAAATAAAAAGAAAAAGGAAAAAAGAGATATACTATAATATATGAAATAAGTGATGTAATAGAAAAAAATGAAATAAATAAGTAATAAAATATTAAATATTTTCCATTTTAAAATTGTATAACAATTTTTTAGTAAAATTGTTTTACGGGGAAGATGGTGAGATTGGAATCTTGATTAGATACATTTTGTCATGTGCAAATCAGAAAATATAAGTGAAATAATGAAAATGTATTAAAAGTTAATTTAAAATGAATTAAATTATAAATTTATAATTTAATTCAAAATAATAATTAGAATACTCTTTATTTTTATAGTTAATTGTTTTTCAATGAATTGCTAGTTTCATTTTTTTCAGAACAAATGACCTGCAAGTTACAACATATGGGGCGGGTCATGTCATATTATCATTGAAAATAATAATTATGTATTCATCGAGCGTATATATTTAGTGAAAGAGAACTAAAATAAAAAAGAAAAATCAATAGTAGAATTAAATTTTTATGAATTTTTCTTCTTCAATCTAACCCAATCCAAACCAGGTCAAGTTAGCCCACAGATTCCGGTCCATTTTAACAATTATAAACAAAATAAGGTGATATTTGCTTTTATATTTTACTTTAATTTATTTTTTTTATCTTATTTCATTTTTATTTAATTTTATCATGCAGACCCATGATGAGAAGAAAAGGAAAAAAAAATGAAATATAGATAGTTGTATGGTATATATATATATATATATATATATATATATGATTGCTATCATATCATAGTCCCAAATTCCCAATAGTTGGATGGAGACTTATTGGATGTGTATATGATTATGATTTAAATCTAACAAAAATTCCAACTTGCTGGTTACGGTGGAACTGAGAAAGTGTGTGTTTACACTTCACTGTGCCTAACAACAGGTCTCTAGACAGTGTGGTTTCCAGTCAAACTTTGAGGTGTTTCAGTATTCATGTACCAAATTTTCCACTTCGTTGCGGCGCTTACACTCCTTTCCCGTGACGGATAGTGGGAGAAATTGAGAATAATGATTTTAAATATATAAAATTAAAAAATATAAAAATATGAGAATAATAAATATAAATATATAAAATTAAAAAGTTAAAATATAAAAATATTAAGTAATTATATATAATTTTTTAAAATCAGAAAATGCGTGAGCATACCGTCCGCCGCTGCTGCTATCAGTCCTATAATCCTATCTTTTCCCAATTTTAGAATTAATAATTAGATAGATGTCCATTTTCCACACTATCCCTTCTAATCTGTATCCGCCGTTTCTATCATTTTTTATTTTACATATGGAAAAAGGTAAACGTCCGACTCTATTACTTCTATAAATATGATTAATTTTATCTAATAATTTATTAAAAGTAAATAAATATAATATTAATATTGTAAAGTAATTTTATATTATTTAGTTATTAATAATAATGTATAATAAATTAGTTAATTTTTATATATCTTAAAATTTATTAAGTAATTTTTTATTAATTGATAATATAAAAAAAATTATACTGCTAAAAATGCATACTCATTAAACACAAATGTTATTTGCTAACATGTTCTCACTCGTGAATAATGATGATACAAGCGATTGGTCACCAACACGTAAGAGTATTTTTAAAAAAATTGATAGTCTCAGATGTTAGTTTAAACACAAACTATTGTCTATACATTCATAATTTGATATAGACAGCTAAATGAACCCAAATGTACTCCGAGAAAAATAGAATGACAAATTAAAGAAAAGGTAAATTACGAAACTTAAATCCAAGTACTCACACTCACTGTATTTTATCGTTTTATCAACTGAGCTCCGTCGTTGTGCGAAGAAACGCCATTTGTTAGTCCATTTTTGTATTCTTGTTGGAGTTCTGCCCCATTTTAATTAAAAATTACGGTGTTTCCTTAAACTAAATGAATGTTTAGATTTATGTTGAATTATTCAAAACTAATTATTTACTAATTACTATATTTTAATGCCTTAAAGAACTTTCTAGTTCTTATAATGTAGATATTTTTAATCTAGGTTCTTTAAAAAAAAAATATTATAGTCTTTATAATTTTTTTTCTTCATTTTAGTTCATTTTTCTATAAAGTAATGACACGACGAAAAGATACTGAAAGATAAATATAGTGTTTTCTTAAATAGTAAAACTAAAATAAAAATCTTACAATATAAAATAAACTTACATGAAAATTTTTAGGATAAGATATTTTTTTATCCTTGTAAAATAGGAGAAAAAATTGAATTTCATCCCCGTAAAATTTATCATTTATTTTTTTATCCATCTAAAATACAGAGTATCAAACGTTGGTCCGAAGCAAGATTCATTTATATTTCAACCTAGTGAAAAAATCTTAGGTTAAAAATCACTACAAATTACATAACGTATAACCTTACTCTGGATCTAAATTGATGCATTATAATTTTAGGAAGACAAAAAATGAAAAAGAAAATTACATAGAAAAATTTAAATTTTTTCTATTTTATAAGGATGAAAAATATATTTTATTAAAAAAATTATAATAAAATATAAAAGACTAAAATAAATAAGTAAAATTTCTAGGAGGACTGAAATAGAAATAAAAATTTAAGAATATCTAAATGAAATAAAGTCTATATTAACTATTAGGGGAAGAAAAAAACATTTAACACAATTTGAATTAATTATTTCATGAAATGTTTTATCTCTTTTTGTTGTTTACAGAATAAATGTTTTATCTCTTATAACTTCTTAAGAGCAGATTTCTTAAATTTAACCAACGCAAGTATTTTCAATTTAAAGAAAGTAAAATAAAAACTCTCTCTGGAATGAAATTTACTAATAAAATATAGAAACAAGAAGCATATATATTAAAATACTTACGATACAAATTATATCAAGTGAAAAAATAAATAAAACTTTACCCGCACAAGTGCACAACAATGTTACTTAAATTTGAAGAACAGCTAACGGTAACGGATAGATATGGGGAATTAAGCGATACCTTTCCACGTTAGATTGCACAGACCACCGGGGGCAGATAGGATTCATTGACATTCACAAACCCAAAACAAAAATTCCACACTTTTTATTATTTTAAAATTAAAATTCCGCCTCCATCTTCGAATGCCCACTTGCGCTACCGCTGCTGGCAAATTTCCGAATCGAAGTGATGGGTATCCCAATGACAGGATGACACGTGTCGGGATCTGGTGATCTGTGCAACCGGATGGACAGGTTGACGATGAACTGGGTCCTGGTTCCGTCTTTTGCCCGTAGCCGGTAACTGAGGTAGCTTACGGAATGATAGGCATGGGCAATGTCAGAGGGGGGAATCAGACACCAGCCGACTTGTGTGGGCCCCGCAAAGCGGCGCTTGTTATTGAGTTGGAGCTGTAGGCGGGAATATGTGTCGGAAAAGAAGCTGGGATCCACTGGGACGCGGAACACGTGCTCCCCTCTTCCTGCTGCTCCTCCGTCGTAGTGGTAGTAGACCACGTTCGATGGGAGCTTGGTCAGAGTGATGAAGGGTCTGATGCGGCTGAAACAGGAGGAGTGTTGCTTCAGACCTTCCGCGGACACAACACTGATCTCCAACGTTGTTGTTGTCATGGTAGCTAGAGGCAGAGGATTTATTAACATAGAGAACGAGAGAGAACTAAGAAAGAAGTGAGTTAGTTGTTGACTTATGACTCAGTGAGTGGGTGCGTGCGTCAATGAGACTTATTTAGTGAAAACTTATTGTTTCAGAGCACTTTCGTGGGTGCTACTGCTGGAATTTTAACCGCTGTGCGAGCCTCACTTTCATGGGGTTTTACATTATAAAAACATTATTGTTGCTATCACTTCAAAATTTTGAAGCGGCTGACACTTACACGAATTTTCCATGCACTGCAGTTTCCCTTGACATTTCATGTCGAATTGATTATTGGCAGAACTTGACTTAAAAGTTTTCAGAGGGAAAATTTTAGGCCAAATTGTTATAATTAAAGGGTCTATACCATTAATTATAAGAGGAATTGGTCCATTCTAGCTTAAAAACACACACTTCCCGCCTTTCCATATTTACCATTTTGGGAGCAATTCGTTAATTAAAATTTACACAAATTCTTAAATAATACAGAGCATTTTCGTTTCTGTTGAATTTGAAATAGGCAAGAAAGTACAAAAAGGAACCTTAAAGGGTCAAAAAGCAACCAATACCAACACAAGTCGAACCTCAATCAAGAGGAGGGGTTGAAGATGGGAGACAGATGATGACGACAATTATAATCACGTTGCCCCATACATTATTAAATGCAAACTTAATGGTAATAAGGAAAGGGGAATTGTGACAGGTGACCAAATACTCAGAAATTACTTCAGGTCCTATATATAAATAACATATAATATATTTTTTTAATTCTAATTATTAACAATAATGATTAATTTTTAAATTTATTCAGAATTAAATATTTTTTATATCTTTAATTTATTGTTAATTTTATTTATTAGACATTTATTCATTGAATTATATGTATTATCATTAAATGAAATCATTATTTATAATATTTAAATTTAATGACACTTTTAAATAAAATTTAAATTTATAATAATATTAAATGTGATCATCAATTTTTTTATTTTTTTTATTTTGATGATTTATACTACGTTACTTATATATAAAATCGAAAATAGTATTAAGTTGATCCACCATGCCACAACAAAGGCACATTTCAAAAAGAGAGGAGCAGGATAAAACATTAATATTCCTTTGTACTTCAGTAGTGTCATATCAATTTACTAACAGTATAATATATGTCAATTGTCACTAAACTGTTAATACAAGAATGGTTAAACTAACACACTTTTTACACTGATAATGATTTTATAAATGACATAAATCTACTCTTTGCTAATAAGATAATGTTAAACTTCACGTAGTAATAAAAAAATATTGAAAATAAAATGACAGCTTTTTGCATTTTTAAAAATATTCAAGCATTTATCGACAATAACAATACCATTTTGCATGTTTTTTATCGCAGTATTAAAATTTTTGCATTGCTATTTTGTCTTAAATTATTTTTCATCTAAAAGAAATGAAAAATGTACATTATTTTTTTACCGTACATGGCCCTTCATTGTGTAACATGAATATCATATTATTGTAGTAAGGTGAATTAAACCGGATAGATGATGACATTGACATCTAGCAGGACAGACGTTGATAAGTTTTTATCCTACCCCAACCCTAGGACATTTGTTTCCAACACTAATATTATTGCATTTTGCACGTCTCATTCCATCTAAGAAAGTCCATTTTGGAATCCAAATTCATCAAGGATAGGATGCAAGAAATCCATCATGGGCCCAATGATCATGTGAAATTTTTTGATTGGAAACTGAGATAGTCCAGAAAGGTACAGTCAAATTAATAAGTAAAAACAAAAGCCTATCATTCGAAATTTGAATTGACCAATTTGCACAAATGGATTTCATCTTAGCAAGAAATTCACATTTATTAAGTATGCACTAAACAACTTAATATTTGAATTTTTCTGATCCAAAAAATATAAAGTTACATTTTGGTAGGTAACTTTTAAATTTGTAAAGCATTGAATGAAGAATAAAAATAAAAATACTATACCATATTATATTTAACCAAATATGAATTAACAGTTTTTTGATAAAAAAAGTAACAAAAGCTATTAATTTTATAATCAATTTTTTATAATTATATTCTTTATCTTGTTCATTACTTAAAAAGGACGTTTGGTTGAAAATAAATTTTCTAAAAATCATAAGTTGAAAAAATTAATTTTTCATATTTAACATATATTATAAAAATAACATTTTTCCAAAACCACGTTTTCTAAAAATATTTTTAATTAGTTTTCCATAAAAAAATTGAAAATCTTATTTTTTTAATTTAATATTTTTTACTACAATAAAAACATTGTTATTATTTATTAAATTATATAGTATATAAAATAATTGATAAAAATATGTGTAAATTTTTAATTTCTAAAAAAATTATTTAAAAATTTTTATTGACTAATTAAACAAATTTTATTCTTTTTAAAAAAAATGATTTCAGGATTCATCATTGCCAGAAATGAAGAATTTCCCTCCTACAAAACATCCCCTAAAGAAATCAAACTCCATAAAAACTAGACATTTGAATTTTATACGTAACATGTTTATAATAGTTATTTTATACTCTATTAAACAATTCGGACGAAAACACACTATAAAATAATATTAGAAAGATTATAGAGTTTCATCTCACTAAAAAGAGCATGCTACGATTATGAAGCTTAGGAACAAACTCGGTTCAAAGGATGGAAACATTACAATACACGAATCAAATTCGAAAAATGTAATGATGTCAGACACATTTATCTACATATTTTGCTGTAACCCACAGGTGTTCCTTAAAAAGGAAAACGAGAAGTGAATCTTTTAGGGGTCTGACCTTCCCTTGCTTCAGTTACTCCATTTTGACGTGCCGATAATCTTTAACCCCAGCTATCAAGAATACATAAATCCTTATATTACCATTTTTGGCGCTCAAGCAAGCTCGACTTTCACACTTTTCATCCCATCCGCGAGTTACATACATGGATGGCCAAGTCACGTTCAATCATTCGGAACAAAACAACCAACGCTCTTTCCATCCAGCGTAACGTTACATTACATACATGGCCAAGTCACGTGCCGGCCCAATGGCCGCGTCGCAGCGCTAATAGTACAGTAGCAGGTGTGCACAGCTTGCCCCCACCCAAATCACGTGCCTTCTGTCATTTCACCAAATTGGTAGAGAGATTAAGAAGGAGCATCATTTCATTTCCCTAGCTCCAACCAACGAGGATTATCATCCTGATCATCCGAGTCATCGCCATCAAGCGGTTCAGATTTCACATCTGAACCGTGATCTGGTTCTTGCAACGATTGTGTTTGTGCTCGCGTTTGCATTTGATTCTGATCTTCTCCCTCCGGTTCGCCCTCGCACTCTGTCCTACATCGTTTCAGTCCAATCGAAACCCCAAACAGCTTCGGAACCTCCGCGTTCGCCGTCGCGCACGGCCCGGCGCCACCTACATGCACGGCCTCGTCAGCCGATGAAACATGTTTCGCAGGCCATAGCTCCAGCGCCGCCTTCCCTTCCGGCACCGGCACGGTCCTCGCAGCGCTAGTGGAGGATTCTAACTGCTGGCGGCTAAAACCAGAAGCATAATTGGTCATCAAAGCGAGTATGTTATTACACAAGCCCTTCAATTGACTCAACTCGTTACTCAGTTGCATGTTCACTTTCCTAAGCCTTTCATTCTCGTCTAACAGCTCGGGCGCAGTGGTGCAACTTGTGGTACGGTGCACTGTATTATTATTATTCCCAGCAATCGGAGATGAGTTCGAGGATAGTACCTGTTCGTCGCCGGAAGTCGTCGGAGACACCGTTCTCACCGCTGGTGCCGCCACAGCCACCGTCACCGTATTAGCTGTGACTGCTGCTGGTGCCGCGGCCTGCGGCACCGGCAGTAATTTCCGGCGCTGTATGTCGCGAAGAAGAGCTCTCTCGCCTCGTCGGAAACAGTCGTTGGCAAATTCCCAACGGTCAGGGACAACCTTCCGGAAACCCTGCACACATACAAAGACAAACACAAACACCGGTTATTCTCATCTGAGAAAATATTAAAAAAATAAACAAAAATAAAAGGAGCTCGCGCGCGGTGGTTACATAGGTGTTAAGCTGACGGACGAAACTGGAATAGTTGTTGTGCTTGAAGTACTTAGGAAGCAAATCCCTTGCGAATTCCGCTGGTCGCCAAACGATGAAGCTGGTGCCATCTTCGTTCCAGGAAATTAGGTCATCCGCGGAGGGATCATCGACGAGCTGGTACGTCTTGGTCAGAAACGGCGTCGGAATGGATCTCTGCAACTCCGTTGGCGCTGATTCACCGGTTTGCTCCACCGGTAATGGCGCCATGATGAAGCTCTCTACCAGATCTGGAACTGAAACCTAGCTACCTAACCGCTTTTCTAAGCTTCAAAGTTTCATTCGTAACTGCCTTCTAAACAAAACTCTAACCGTTTCAATTTGGTGCTTCACTGCTATGCTACAGTTCGTTTCAAAAATGATAACAGAAAGGCTAGAACCTATCTATCTATCCTTAGCCAACCCTGGTTCTTCTTAATATTATCCAATACAAAAAGAAAATAATATAAATAAGTGAAGAAGAACAACTTGTGATATTATTTGGTTACCTTGATCTATCTCATAAGGTTACTGAGAGAGCATGGAAATTTCTGAGCCAGCGAACGGAGAAGCAGAAAGAGGGTCGGAACCGGAAAAATGAGCGGTAGGTGGTTGTTGTTTCTAGAAGTTTCGGAGAGGAGACTAAAATGATGGAGAGGATAGGAAAGGAAAAAAGGGGGAGTCCGTGGGTTCGAGAATGAAAGGGAAATTAGAAAAAGAGAAAAAGAGAGGTGGGGCCCACTGAGAAAGAGAAATACTAGTAGAACTAAGAAGGCGCTGGAAGAAAGGGAGAGTGTGGTTACTTGGCGGAGCTGTGATCCCGGCGCTGCTTCATCCCAATGTGGCTTTGAACCGTTGATTTGTTAATTGTTGGCAATCCACTACTATTACTTTCCAGAACCTTCCTACCCCTTCATTCGTTTTTTTCTTCTGCTCTTTTTAATTTTGTCCAACGTTATCGTGCCTTATCCGATTAACACGTGTGCCAATGTTTATGACCACAGTGGCCCATGTCACGCACTCCCATTCCCACCTGCATTGTGTTTTCTCTCTACGTTTCAAATCGTCTACACAACATTTTCTTTTTTCTTTTCAGTGTACTGCACAACTCCACATGATTTTAATTATTACTAAAAGAAAATCATATGAAAACTCTAAAATCAAATAACTTAATTCTTTTTAAAATATTTATTAATTTTATTAATAAATAATTTTTAAAAAAAATCAATTATTTATTTTTAGTGATCTTTCTTTAATTATATTTTTTCATTTATAATTTTGATATTAGTATTACTTAAATTAACAATCTATTGATAAATCAAATAGTTTAATGAGTATTAGCTGTCGGATTTTATAAAAAGATATTGTTGTTGGATTTTTAAATATATCTCTTGTTGTTGAAAAATAAATTGTAAGGAATCCTTTTTTTTATGCCATGGGAAATAATTAATTTATATTTTGAGTAAAATTAAAATTAAAGATAGATTGTCAAAAAATAAAAAAAGTGAAAAGAATAACATATTCATATAAAATTTAATAACGGAAATTTTAATATATATATATATATATATATATATATATATATATATTTGCATTGACTACAGATCGCGAGAAAAAATAATTTTTATGAGTGCTTGTCTCACTCGAAAATTATGGTAGGTCTTCAAATATATCAAATATTTATTGTAATACTTACAATAAAACTAGAACAATACATCATCTAAAAATAACCGTGAACAATACACATAGCAGGATTCACAATATTTTTTTTAAAAAAATTAGCACAACAGATAAGGAGATATCATAATCATAACGCAAAAATTGCCAAATAAGAAAGAAAAAAAAATCATAAAAAGGATCTGAAAAAATTGCCCAACACTGATGTAGGTGGCCAATAGTATCTGTGTTAGTATATGCTTGTTCAAGTTTATTGCATAATTAATAATGGTTGTGTATACATTCTTGTTAGATTTTTTTCTTAAACTTTAAGTTTTTTTCAACTTAATAGAGAAAGAAAGAGATATAAAATAAGTAATTATTTGATTGATGATAAAGTGTGATAGAAGAAAAATAGAAAACAAAGACAGTGTTTGATTGGGTGTTTGAAATTTTTTATTGTCAAAATATAATCATTATTCTTGTTATCAACCTTGTGATT
>PYAF01001578.1:1906623-1947774 GCA_007407185.1 Glycine tomentella | reverse complement strand
TTCAGTTTAAATTGATTTTTTAAATTTTAAAACTGATTCAATTTTGTTTTGCTGTCTAAATTAAACTAATAGTGTTAGGAAATGTTAATTTTATGACGATTTAAAGTGCAATTTCTTAATAGGATTGATAATTGATGATTTCCATAAATAATTTAATATATAATTTATTTCAATTAGTTATATGTTTTCAAATTGAATTCAACAATAAAATGTCAACTATGTAAATTGATTTTGGTAATATTATTGTAAAAACTTTAAATTTTGGTATCTGAAAAAAGTTGTAATTTTAGACTTATGTGAATATAAAAAATGGTTTTCTCTCTCTCTATCTTAGATTGGGCACAATCACTTGCTAATTAAATTTGTGTTAAAAGATAGTTGGAATTGTGATTGACACCTTGGTTTAGCATATGAACATTTAATTTGCACATTCTTGCAATCAAATAAATTCAATGTAACACAAATTTGAACAAAGTAGAGTTGGAATTAATATACTACTATTTATAAATTATTTTTTGTGCCCAACTTTATTTTTGAAATTTTAAACTTTCAAAAATTGCTATACTTTCTTGAAATTAGGAATAAATGGAGTTCAATTATTAATTTTGATATTTTTTTGTTCAGTTAATTTCAATATTATTATTAAATTTCAAGTTAATTCTTTATTAGTATATAAATGATTTTTTTCTTAAAATACTTGTTATCCAACATCTACTTTATAATTATAAAAATAAAGAAAGTGGAAGGAAATAAGATTAATAATTCAAAAAAATAAACAATGGAGAAGTCCATGGTATTGGTCATGTCGTTCAAAAACCATAAGATTAGAGTTTTTTATACACTTGATTGTATGAATTGTGATTAGGTTTACTGAGAATTTAAATCATTGGAAACGTGAAAGACATAATTGTAATGTTACAATAAAAAAAAAAAATGTATTATTAAGAATAGAGAAATTCAATTCGAGTTTGAATAAAGTTGAGCTAAGAGTAAAAACTGTATTAAACAATTCTGCTATGTCAAAGGAGTATTACAATTGACTAGCATATCCTGTCTGTCATTCTATGCATCCTTCCAGAGATCTAGCTTTGGCTGAAGTATTTGGTCTACGAAGGAATGGAATAAACCCCCTGTTCAGTTTTAAATTATCTAAGCCAATAACACATATTCTGCTTCAGGAGAATTTACGATCATTCTCGAAGGTGCTTGGTCACGGTCACAGCAGCTTGCCTTCTTGGGTGTCCTTTTCCTTATAATAGAAGGAACATTCTCATAGGTCATTGCTAAGTTTCTTAGCAAAGTTTCTGGGTTGATGTCGCCTGTGTCATTCCTGAGTATAGACGTTGTTGGAGTACAACCGTTATTGTCTGCACATGCCAATGCTATGTGTGTTTTTGGACTTCGACATTCACTGAATTCATATACACTATGTGGCATAGTGTTGATTGAGTTGTAATTGCTTCCATTTCCAGCTTGACCTTTCTTCTCACGGTTGGCAGATTTTGAGTAGCTCAAATTCAAAAGGGGACTGTCAGATTCATCACCCACATTAAGCTCTGTATCTGAAAAATAAACCTTTTGCCGTTTCAGTGATTCATAGGCCTCATCTGCAACAGTACTGGCAAGAGGTAAACAATCCAGAGAATTATCCAAAAACTGTCTTGAGGCCCCAGGAGTAGGAGTCCCCCTAGATGAAGCAGAGCAAGATTCCTCTCCTGAATCATTTTGAAGAATCAATTTTGTTAGAATGTTATCAACACTGTGATTCAACCAGTGACTCTGCTCGGGAGAAACCATTCCATTGAAACTTTGACCCTCCACTTTAGCCACAACATGTTCTGGCTTTATTCGAGAAGCGCAGAAACTGGAAGAGGCAACTTTTATATCACACCCTAAGGGTGATGCATCCAATTTCTTCTTCATTGAGCAGTTCCAATGATTTTTTATAGCATTGTCAGTCCTGGCTCACCCAAAAGATACAAATAATTATCATGGGTCATTAGATACAGAAAGATTTAGCACTTAAACCAGAAATGCGTGTACATTTATCAATGTCTTCAATATTATTGCTCCACTTTTGCTAGCCAACATTGTTTCTCAAAGGAGAGGCGAACTAACATGGACAAGTACGGTCACAATCACAGAGAAACAAAGTGAAGATTTTATGAAGTGAACATTTTAGTCCTTAATGTCAGTGGGATATCTAGTGAAAAAGAAGTGAGGTGAATGATATTTTGTAAAGTTGGAATTAAATATTTATGACATCACAAAACTAAAGCATGTTGAACAGGATTCAAGTTCAACTTTCATTGAAAAGTATAATTGGCTCAACATAAACAGATTTTCTTTTTTGAAAAACTATAACCAAAATCAAATCACATTAACATGATTAAAATGATATTTTATACATAAGTATTGATGAATGTTTTGAAGCCTGCATATTAACATTCAAACAAAGTACCTTCCGGGAAGAATCCTTGCAATTTCTGCCCACTTACTGCCGTATATTTGGTAATAGTAAGCAAGTATTAGTTCCTCCTCCTCTGTCCATGCATCCTTCTTTACAGTCGGATCAAGATGGTTGTGCCACCTGAAATGATAACTAATTAACTACTAGTTCATCCAACGTATTTTATAGGAAACAAAGAAACAATTATATGCCTAATATAAAACCTGAGGTTATCTAACATATGCATAAAAGATAATTTGATTCAAATATGTTCTTGATGAGTCAGTAATATGTGCAGAGTTAGACACCAAGCATGAAACTCTAACAGCAAAGGCTACAGAAAATGGTTCGTGATTAGTACATTGCACACAAAAGTTGCCATTGGGTCACAGAAAAAATTAATACATCAAATACGACAACAAAGACAAATTCACAGTATACACAAAAATGGCCACTCTAAGATACAAAAAAGGTCTATTGTTGCCTACCTCTCTCGGCATTGCTTTCCAATACGACCTGGCAAGTATTTTGCAATAAAAAACCATCTCTTGATACCATACTTTCTGACCAGTTCAATGAGGCAATCATCTTCCTAAATAGTTTAATGGAGAAGCAGACCACAATCACAATCAACATCAGTCAATGAACACAAATTAGAACATTAAAAAATTATGACAATAGAATATTAGAAGAGCACCTTCTTGGTCCATGAACCCTTTACAAGATCAGGATTTAAAACCTTTTGCCAGCGATGCAAACATTGGACATCAGTTCGCCCAGGGAGGTATGCAGCTGCAAAGGACCAATTTGGCAACCAGGTTAGCTTGAGTTAGCAATGAGCCAAAAAGTATATATTTGTATGAACGAATTCAAAAATGACAGTTAGTGTCATTGATAGTATTCCATTAACATTTTTTCCCTAAAGTTTTATCTAGCATCTCTTGATATTTCAGAGCAGTGGTAAAAAACATAGGAACAGTAAAAAAAAACGTAGACACAAGCCACTAGTTGGTGAGTTGTGTGAAGTTCTCAACTGGTTGTTATAGCCTTTAAGATAAATTCATTTGATACTTAAACACTAGCAACATGTTGATGAACAAAATAAATATAAAATAATAGTTCAAACTTATAGTGATACTGCCACATCTACCTATTTTCTTCCAGTTCCTTCCATTGTGCTTCTTGACCTTCTCACTCAAAAGGTTGTCCTGTTTGTGAGAGCCACGTGATTGCCAAGTTAGGGAGCATTAACACGGCAAATTGTAAGCTAACAAAAGAATACTCGGAAAATATGACTAAAAAAATGTGAGGGGGAAAATTGCTAACAGACCTCTTCTTCTGTCCAGCGTCTAGCTCGTGCTTTTGTTGTCCTATTAAATTTGTGCAAAATTAGTGAAGCAATAGAATAAATTTTGCAAGGCATAGGCTATAATTTATATGGGCTTTGTAGGAAGATGATCTTCCCATGAATCGCGTGATTTGAAATTTTGAATAGTGTTTCATTAAGAATTAGTAATAGATAGCATATGCTGAGTTCGAAATGATTAGACAGAGTGTCTTACCCTGCAATGGGGGTTGATTGCTGAAGAAAGGTATCGCTATTGCAATTGGGAGAAGAAAAACTTAAATTAAGTCCATCTGGAAGCGGTGAATGAAAATTGAAATCGTTGAGCTCCATTTTAACCTCCAACATGACTCTTCTCCTAAATCAAATCCTACAAAGCACACATATGAACATTGAACAATGAGCACAGATAATAATAATATAGCGACAGACACGATGATAATGGAAAAGAGACCTTGATTTGGCTATTTGCAGATATGTTATGGAAAGGAAAACAGAAAATGTCATGTGAATAACAAAAAGGAATTAAGAGTATGTGATATCTCTTGGTACCTAATCGAAAGGAGTGTGGAGACTATCATGGAATTAGAAACGACTGGCTTGGGCGGTTTTTAAGTAACGACTTCTATAGTGTTAGTGTGCAGCAGAAGCAGCTTCAGCTTGTGTTGGAAGCTAAACAAATGGACAGAGTCACAGAGACGCCTATTTTTTATTATTTGTTCCAGAGTTAATGGATTGCTTCCGTTGCACTTTTCATATGTTTAGTTAATTATTCATGGAAAGTTAGTAGGCCTGGGCCTCATTTTCACAAAGTCATTCATTGACGGGCCATGTTATTCATACTCCCTTTTTTATCTTCTTACCTCCACACTCCTTTTGGCAGCAGAAAGAGAAATAAAGTGGACATAAATAAGATAGAGAAAAATAGATTAAAAAATGAGAAAATATTAGGTTGGTTAGTTTATAAGAAATAATAAATAATAATATTGTAAAGTTATTTGGTTTGGATAGGGCATGTTTCTCTCTAGGTCGGTCTGATCTAATCGAAGTCAACTGACTAACATGAAATAGGGTGAGTTTTAACCAAAGAAGAGAGAAATTGGATTAAATATAGAAATATTATTTTATCATTTGTAATTTCTAGTTTATCGATTATACTTGAATATGGTTATTTTCTACATAATCGGTTATGTGCAAACACAACAGATTATCAACACATTATCTAGATCCTTAAGCCTTATGGTATCTTCCATTACAATTTGGCCATGTGGACTGAGTTCGATCTTGATACAACAAAAATATTATCAACACATTATAATTGATGATCATTACATGAAGAAGGAAGACAATCGATTATTTGACTAATATTACTCAAAATGGAAGACAGACAATTATGCATCATCACAATCGATTATGAACATTGAAAAAAGGGGGAAATAAGAGAAAATGTAAAATGATTATGAAAATAGGGTAATCAATTATCGGAGACAAATAATAACTTACCTCGTATAACAAATCCAAGTACAATGACTTGAACAAACCACAACAACACATGGAAGAAACAACCTAGAAAGAGATATATGAGCGAAGTTAGTTTAGTATAACAATACTCAAGACATACATCCATTTCCTTGTTATTTGACATGTGTTCTTGCGCAAGTTTTTTGAGGTAGCGCCCATCATTTTTTATTTTTCCATCATTATCTTTTTCTACCAAACAACTTCATTTATTTCGATCTTTTTTATCCATTTCTACCCTACTTATTCGACACCAAACAAAGCGTCAATATCTTTTTTGTTGTTTTATGAAATTTTTATTCTACCCATCCTTTTAATAAATGGAAACTAACTTTCGTTGTGTATCCTAAATTACATGAAAGTGGTGCCAATTTTACAAGACACAAAGGAGGTTGATTTTTGTTGTGTTTGTAAAGCAATACTCCTTTGTCTCACATTTTTATAAATAGAAATTAGTTTCTATTGAAACTAACATAGTAAATGTATACCCATATTCTTGTTATTTCTCACATGTTTTGTGTGCATGTCTTTGACGCATCTTGGATCGTCGAAGGATAAAGTAACTAAAACTCAAGTTTTAAGTATACTAAAAAAATATTTGTTATTAATTCCTATAAAGCAAAAAATATAACATATGTTAAAAAAATTACATAATTAGCAAAAAGACTCAACATATAACTCTCATTTAAATTAAAAGAATAATTCTTAAAATTTACTTTAGATTTCACTTACTGTAGGATCAGCCTTGGAGAGAGATGCCAATTTTACAAGCCACAATGTAAAATAATTTTTTTTTGTATATTTTAAATCAATGCCTTCTTATCTTAACTTGTTATACAATGGGCCGTTTCTGTCAAAAGTATTTCTATATGTAAAAAAACAGAAGTAGGTGGTGTGAAGATCAAACATGAAGTGTCAATAAGATAGGCCTAGATTGCCTCCACTACATATAGCCCATGTTTTTTATTATGGGCCTCAATCATGAAACCCAAGCCTCTTCCTCCTGCTTTTAGCGGTGGTACTAGTGGAGGTTCTGTTTGTCTTAGGGGTGTCTATAGGAACAATTGGACTTTTCTAATCTCTTGTATACACGCAAGTAAATAAGCCATGAAACTTCAAGATTCACCAACCTAGAAGATCAGGATGAAAGAAATGTTGAACATTTAAGAATAAGATTTTTCAAGACTTTCGGCCAGTTTTGCTAATAGACTTTTATTTTATTACGTACCTGTATTCAGCATTCTTTTTTCAACTTTCAGCTCTATAAAAAATCAAAATGTGACTTTTGACTTTCAGATTTATTTTACTGCGTCCATCCTGATTAGTTTATTAATTAAGAACGGAAATGTCTTGTTAATATCATATCTACAACTACATGGAGCAACATGAGACTTCGTGTATGCATTAAGGGCTTGATTTGACCCCAAATCTGTTGCTTCGGGTTTCCACAATTAAACTTGCGAGGGTACTTTCTCAGACTATTAATTTTCAGATTATTACATTAATGTAGGAGGATTAAACTCATAAAAAGACAGAACTGAAAAGATATCACTCGTTCTTATTCTAAATACAAAAAATAAAAAAAAAAGTTATTAATAACATCAAACTTTTTCGTAAAAAAACATTAAATTTATCAGTAGTTTTTTTTTTTGTTTTTGTATTTTTAAGAATTAACTTTAAAATTATTGAGATTTTATTTTCTTGATATTTTTTCACCCAATCAATTAGAGTATTTCCAGTTAAATCATGACTTTCTGTATTCTATAATAAGAGGAAATAAATGAGAGAGGTAATTGTAACTAGTAATTTTTTCATATCCTTATGTGAGAGAGAGGGAGAAATAAATAGTTATCATATTTATTATTTATTTATTGACTAGAAAATTTTATGGAGTAATTAAGGATATTTTATATAAAAAAAATTAAAAAAATAGACTTATTATAAAAAAAACTAATAAAAAAGTTTTTATCTATATAAAAAAAGAGGAAGTGCCGTTAATTACGTTGTGATGGTTATTTTACAGATGTTAGAGGGCAAACTTTCTTGTGTAAATGATATACAAGCTTTTTTGTAGACTCTTAATTTTATGTTGTTATAATTATTTTAATTATGTCGTACGTAGATAATCTACTTCTTACGTGTTGAAATTAGTTTGCCATCGGATGCTACTATTTCACGTTTGCGTATTTCAATTTTCAACATTCAGAGAGTGGGTTGATTATATTTCCCATATTCATTCATTGTAACGTCGGAGGAAAAGTAAACTTTTTTCTTACTTCTTGTCTTCTTAAATCATCTTTTTTAGTTGGGTGCAATGCAAAATCGTTTTTCTTTTCCTTTTTCGCAGTCGTAGATGAATAAAAGAAAAACACCAAATTCCGAGACCCTTATATAGTTAAGTTACCCAGCTTTCCACTATCACGGCTCGAACCAAGTTTCAATATATTAACGTGACTTATTTTGCCAAGCATCTATATTTTTCTACATATTCAGTTATTTAGATTTCAAATTGCATGACTATAGTTTTAAGTCAACAATTTATATCTGTCACATGACATCACCAGATGAATTTGTCAAAAACGAACCATGTTGCTTCCCCAACATATCAATGCCAAATCAACCCTATAAAAATAATATACACAAACTCATCTCTTACCCTTTTTTTCTTCAACAAACGCCAATTAATTTACAATAGAATGGCCGTCACGAAAAGCCTCTCCATCTTCCTCTTCATCGCCGTGAGCTGCGTCGCCGCAGCTCAGGCGGCGAACTTCAACATCACAAACAACTGCACCTACACGGTGTGGGCCGCTGCCGTGCCCGGCGGCGGCGCAAGGCTTAACCCTGGCGAATCGTGGAACATCAGCGTGACGAACGGCACAACAGGAGGACGCATCTGGGGTCGAACAAACTGCACCTTCGACAACGCGGGACGCGGGAAGTGCCTCACCGGCGACTGCGAAGGTGTTCTGGAGTGCAACAAAACAGGTACACCTCCGAACACGTTGGTGGAATTCGCGTTGAACCAGTACAACAACCTCGACTTCTACGACATCTCCCTCGTCGACGGTTTCAATGTTCCCCTAAAGCTGACCCCGACCTACAACTGCAGTTCTGTGAAATGCGCCGCCGACATCATCGGAGAGTGCCCCACTCAGCTCCAGGTTCCTGGCGGCTGCAACAACCCCTGCACGGTTTTCAATACGACTCAGTACTGTTGTAGCACCGGTGCTGCTGGGTGTGGTCCCACAGATTATTCCAAGTTCTTCAAGGAGAGGTGCCCTAATGCCTACAGTTACCCTATGGATGATGCAACCAGCATGTTCACTTGCATGGGATCCGATTATAGGGTTGTGTTTTGCCCTTAATCAATTCATCATCATCAACTACTTTATTTTTTTTATTTTTTATTTTCCTTCTCTAATTTCGTGATTCCTATTTGTGTTATTGTTGTATACTTTGATATGTGTATTATTTATCACCAAATAAAAAAAGTTATTGTTTTTTATTGTAATAAATAATTTTTTGACAGCTTTATTGTAATAATTATTAAAATATGAAAATTATGTAAAAAATTAAATTACATAGTAATTTTTAAAAAAATTATCAATAACATTAAAATATAATTAGATAATGAAAATTTGTCAATATCAGTATCAGTTGTATGAAAATAACGACAGTCCTTGAATACAAAGTTTACTTATTGAAATCATCTGAAAATAACGACTGTTATTTCGGTGCTTCAATTCGAGTTTTCTTTTGTTGAGTAGGTTCTGATGACTATGCTCCACGGGCCCTTGTACTTCTCGAAAGTGAAGAAAACATTCAACCAAAAATAATTTTAAAATTAGAATAAGAATAAAATAATTTAAATTATAAAAATATTAATATCTTGTTTCCCCCCCTTAAAGTGCACTAAGAATTCATTTATTTTAATGAAATTTAGTTTAATACAGATGAAAAATTTGGAAATTGCCAATGCCATTTGAGAATGATCAAGCCGGCTCTATTCAACTGTGCTGTTTGACTGAATTACATATTGGTGCTGGGGGTACTTGTACTGTCCGTTTGGATGAACTCAAAATAAAAAGAAGAGAATGGATTGCTTCTCCCTCCGTGGATTGGTTCTGATAAAGATAAGGGAGGAAAGATTATATGAGTCTCATCTCAAAATTTGTTTCCGTCCAATTTGAGAAGAAACGAGAGGAAAAACTTGAATTTACAAGTGAAAGAACATAAAAGCCCTTGGCCTTAATTACTCTAGAGTCTACACTCTTTTGCTGTGATTGGTTCATAAAAGAAAATAGAAGAAAAGAAAGTAAAAGAAAATAGAAAATAAGATGATTTTTAGATGTTTGATTAAAGAGAAAATAAAAGAAAGGAAAAAATATATTTACAAAAAATCATAAATATTCTTAAATAAAATTATTTACTAATTATGTAATTTTTAGTTATATTACCTGTGTTTGCAAATAATTTTATTTAAGAATATTTATGATTTTTTGTAAATATATTTTATTCTTTCCTTTTATTTTCTATCCAATCAAACAAAGAAAATAAAAATATGATTTTTTCTTCTTTTTTTTCACTTTCTCTTTAACTAAACATCTAAAAAATCATTTTATTTCTTTCTTTATAATGGTACTTTAATACTATGTTAAAAAATGATTTTATTTAAATACATTTATATTTTATGAATTTGTATCCTAAAAAAAGATACTGCTGCGTTTTCAATGCATTTTAATTAAATACTTTATTTTTATCTTCAATAAAATCAATGCAGTAAAATCACGCAAATTCTTTTCAAACAAAACTCCAATACATACTAAATAGAATTTTCATACAGGGAGATGTATGTAGATGGAGGACAATTTTTTACGTGAGAACGAGGGAAATACTGCAAAATATTAAAACATTTAATTTTTATAATCTTTTTAAGAAGTTGCATAACATTTTAAGTCATTACATACGGTTAAATATTCTTGAGCGTTTATATTACTTGTCCAGCTTCCATGCACTTATGTCACTGACCACTGTTACACAATGTTTTATGGGGATTTTTTCGTATACTTTAGGAATATCCCACTCAATATAAAGAACACATGTAGTCATGTAGGTATCAACATGAAAATTAAATAATACTGTTACACACACACACACACACACACACATATATATATATATATAATCTTACCCTCAATTATATATGCGTAACATTAAAATTTACAACTACCTAATACTTATATCACTTAATTTTTTGGCGTGATCTTTATCTTCACGAAGACTTGACCAAGATGGATAGCCGCCTCCAAACAATGATCAATGCTAAGCCACTAATTTCCACAGATATTAATTTAAAAGCGATAGCTGTCCTCCCTTTCAATCCATAGACCATAAAAGTTCTCTATATAAACACCATTACCATTCTTCCAATTCACACACACACTTGTACTCTTAACATCAGCCAAATGGCTTACTTAGCACTGTGCTCTCTGCTCACGTTGGCCTCATATTGGGCCACAACACATGCAGCAAACTTCGAGATCGTCAACAATTGCCCCTACACGGTGTGGGCTGCGGCGAGCCCGGGTGGAGGCCGCCGCCTGGACCGCGGACAAACGTGGAATCTCTGGGTGAACCCGGGCACTGCCATGGCCCGCATCTGGGGCCGCACCGGATGCAACTTCGATGGCAGCGGCCGCGGTAGCTGCCAAACGGGAGACTGCACGGGCGGCCTCAATTGCCAAGGCTGGGGGGTCCCTCCCAACACACTTGCGGAATTCGCGTTGAACCAATTCGGCAACCAGGATTTCTACGACGTCTCTTTGGTGGACGGGTTCAACATTCCGATGGACTTCTACCCTCTAAACGGTGGGTGTCACAAAATCAGTTGCACCGCTGATATCAATGGGCAATGCCCAGGGCCATTAAGGGCACCTGGGGGATGCAACAACCCCTGCACTGTGTTTAAGACGAATGAGTATTGCTGCACCAATGGGCAAGGAAGCTGTGGGCCCACAAACTACTCAAGGTTCTTCAAGGATAGGTGCCGTGATTCTTATAGTTACCCTCAGGATGATCCAACAAGCACTTTTACGTGTCCCGCTGGCTCTAACTACAGGGTCGTCTTCTGTCCATTGGGACAACCTCATGTTACTCTTCAGATGCCTTCCAGTACCGCCCACCAGTAAATAAATCTACCATATATACCTCTAATTCCTTCGATGGGCCTACGAGGAAATGAAGTTTTTGCTAGAACTTCATTTATATATGATGTTAATCAATAAACTCGGACTATGCTTCTGTTTAATTTTCTGTCTATTGTATCACCAAAATGAAATCATGGAGTAAAATGACTTCTGTCAATTTGTGGGAGATCTCTATAATTCTACTTCTAATTTACTTTTGTGTTGCTGAGGAGTACTGTCATACTCTCGAAAAATTATGATCGATCAGATGTTGTTTCTGACTACCATATTCATGCTCTCAATATCTCGTTGAATATCCGTATGTCACTTATATCTAAGTTTTTTAATTTATAAGAAACAGTTAATAGTTAATAACATTTAATTATAAATCGCATAGAAATTATTTAGGATTATGATGATCTTGAGATCTAATAAAAAAAAAGTTTTTATCGCGCGCAAATTATGTTGAGAATACGTTGAAAACTACAATATGAGTACAGTAATAATATTTTAATAAACAATTTTATCATTAATTCCTTCCTAAAGTTATCAGTTGCCTTTTCTCAGCAGCATGTGACAAAGGTATTTTAAATCAATATCGTGAGATTAATAATTTTTATAGAGAAAAATTACGTTAATATTATGCTTTTTTTTTTTTTTTACAGATAAGATTACTTTGTTGAAAATTATAACAACTTAATAATTTCCCTTATCCTTTAACGTACAATTACATTTTTTCTAATTATACGATGAACATTAATTATTGATTTGAATGTGATTTGTGTTAGAATAATTGGGAGCAGATCCTTTGCAGTGACAAAGTCACTGCATCAGATCCTATTGCTTTAATTTAATATATCTTATAAATAGAATACTTATAGTTAGCAAGTGAGGTTTAAAAAATTAAACAGTTGTATAAAGAAGCAGCCGAATCATCAGAATTAATAAATGGAGAGGATGCACTTCCTAAAGAGTTGAACACGTTACAGCTAAAAACAAAAAAAAAATGATTTTTTAATGTATAAATAATACCATGTTATACCGTCATGGATACCAAGCTGAAGTATTAGAGAGGATCGATCATAATCGTAATAAAGGTAAATACCAAACAATTAGAGAATTCATTTGATTCGGACATACACCATGCGAGTGCAAGGTCATGTGTTTTTACTTTTTAGGGTATCATCCAACAATGAAAGAATTGTCCCTTCAAATTAATATATAATATAAAGGATCAAATATCGGTAGTTTATAAAATTTAAAAAGTATTAATTTTGTTTTTATAAAAAATTTCGCATTAATTTAATTCCTATAAAAATAAAATATTTTTTTTTTGGTCTTCGATGATAATCATGTTAGTCATTAAATTTTGTATTAATTTTATAAAATTAATATTTTTCAATTTTAAAGTAGCTCGTAGTAATTTTACCTTCATATTATATATTATTTTTAAGGGACAATTCTTTCATTGTTGGATGATACCCTAAAAAGTAAAAACACATGACCTCGCACTCACATGGTGTATTCCGAATGAAATGAATGGGCACGAGACTTGGGCTCAAAGATGGTGTAAATTGCAATATTGTCCTTATTTGCTCTTGAGCGATTACCAATTATGATGTTTAGCTATGGCTGGGGTACGTCATTTTCGAATTAACTTTTTTTTTTTTTTTAATGATGGGTATCCATCATAGGGGTTTAGGAAGACTAGTGTGGATTGCTTAGGATTATAATTGTCTCTAGACGTTTGAAACTTTGAATTCAATGAATGAGAACGAGGATGCTTTTTTGGCGTGGAGGGAGACTATATATTAATACAGTTTGCACCTAATTTATTGTTTGCATAACTTCATATTCATCATCAATGAGAATGATCACAGTACAGATTTCCGTTTTAGTTACAATATTTTACTATTTTCTGCAAAGAATTTTAATTTTTTTAACATCTACCGTTATTTTATACTTTTTTTTTATCACATCGGCGATCACTTCTTTTTAAACTTTTTTCTTCTTTTTACCTGTCTCTCCCTCCATCCTAAAAAACATTATCGTTCTAAAAAAGTAAGCACAATATGTTTGATATATATGTATATATAACAAAATATAAATAAATATCATAGAAACTTTTAATATTATTTTTCACTAAAATATTCCATTTTATTCATCTACACAAAAAAAAAAAAAAAATCTGAAGTTGGTTTAATTTACTGATATAAAAAACTTCAACTTCGATTAAAAAGTAACATCTAAAGTGCCTATGGCATGGTAACTAATGTTTTTGTCTTATAAAAAATTAAATTGAATATATTAATAAATTACAGAGTCATTATTGAATACGAATTAATTGGTATAAGATTATTGTCGTTAAATTGTAGAGTCACTTTTTCTTTTCTTTCCTTTATTCAATTATGCATGGAGGGTTGCATACTTTTTTTTTTTTTTCCTCGAGCTCTATGACTAGACTCGTGGTTAATTTTTTTTGTGCCAAGTTTTATGGCCAAGTTCTTGATTGATTCCTTTAGACTGAGCTTTATGGTCAGAGTGGTCAATTTTTTTCCCGCCAAACTAAAACGACTTCTTTTAGGCCTAGCTCTGGGTCAATTCCTTTGGCCCAAGCTCAGATGATATGTTTTATGCAACAATCAAAAATCAAGGTACGGAATTACGATCCCTTGAAATGACACTCCTCCCATGGTATTGGGAGAAACCAATCCCACAATAACAACCACCATAATAGGAGTAGAATTTGTGTCCACTTGGAACAATGTAACACTAAGAAACACAGATTTATAGTATGATAAGATGTATTATTAAGTATTAACTGCAACCAACAAATACATAACACACTCATCCAGATATTTTACTAATAATTTTTACTCTAGCATTCTAAAAATAATTAATAGAGGAGAATACAAGTATAAAACAAAGGATAAAGCCATGTTACGGTTATGTCATTAATATGCAAAATATTTAATGCTGTAACAACCGATCAAGAGAAAATAAAATATCAAGAGGTACAGAATCACATGTTCACATTAATTGAAGAGTATAGTTTTTACAGTTTTACCAATGAACAGTTATAAATATTTTGAATATAGTCTTGATATATATGTCCCAAAAAACCAGCTCAAACCAATACAAGACAACAGATCAAAAGCCAGACAGATCAAGAGTAGAAAATTACAGTTGACCCACATGCTAATAGCCACACTTGAAATTACGAATCAAGTGCATATTCTATACATATTTGTGGGTGATCCTGTGATGTTCCAGCCATGAACAACCCAAGCATTTAGCATTTAGCTAATGGTCTGCCTGCTAATATCATGATTCAGATTTCCAAGAATTCCACTACCGAAGCTTGTAAGGAAATATAAATTTATGTACAGGTAAGTGAAAAGATGAAGAAACACATATTGAGGTGATTTAGATATGTAATGAGACAACCTTTGGATGTTCCCTTAAAACAAAAGTTTGTTACCAAAAGTTCGACACAAAGAGAGGTAGAGGTTACACTGAAACTTCCCTGAGGAAAGGTACTCAAACAAGATTTAATGGAATGTGATATAGATTGGTGGACCGTGTATCTTAGGACGGAATGGAAAAAAACTATAAGTTTGGTGAAGGTTAGACCTGTTGTTATCTTTATGTTCCAGAAGGTCCCTTTTTAGTTTTTTTCCTCTTCATCTCTCCCCTCTTTCTTACCCCCTTCTTTGCTTTTACCTCTTTTTTTCTTTTTTTTTTTTTTTTTCTCAACCTCTGCTTATCTATCATTTGCTTCATCTATTACCGATCCCAATTAATTTGAATTAAAGGTATTATTGATATGTTGATGTTTCAAATCCTCAGGAGTGATGCAGAGTTTATAGATTTATACTGGCAATTATATATTGCTAGGAGGGTTATCTCCTAACTAACAACAAGCTGACATTTGTGGAAGAACAAGCAGGCAAACAAAAGAATAAAAAATATATACACAAAATGATAGAAGATGGCTTAATTAAAGTTTTTAAGGTCTGTAACAGTAATATTCACATCATTACTCATAGAGACTTTGTCTAGCACCATATACCCATGACCCATATTTGCACCACTTTTTCGAGTTTTCTGAAGTCCACATTCCAGCCACCAGGTAACCATTCAGGATGTTCATTTGATTTCTCTATAGCCTGAAATTGTCAAACATCAACAAGTGGTAAGTGATAATAATTTAGCTAAAATGGGGAAAACAACATTCAAAAACAAAATAAATAAATAAATGAAACTTTGCACTCACCTGTTTAGAATTGCGTATTTTGCTACTGCTGATATGTGTATTGATTGCTTCGGACTTCTCATCTCGGGGTTTTTCCATTTTCAGAAGGAAGGTGATGTTATTTAAGAGAATCTTTCAGCTTAGTTTCAAATTTGTGTCAGCTATCAAAGCCCAAAATTTCTTCCTTGTTTCCATTATTTATTACAAGTTATTCCTTCTCCTGACAAAACCAAAAAAGTAAAGTTCATTCTAACTTGGTTCATTTTACCAAGGAGGACACAGTATCAGCACATGTACTAGAAGCTGTGATTTGACCTCCAATACAAGATAGTAGTTACCACCTGCTATTACATTTTCTGAAATGAAAAGGCAGTCATATTACTAAAATGCAGTAGAGATGGAAGATTGGATAAAATACAATCAAGTGGCGTCTGAACATAGAAACACATTAAATAGATGAGATTATAAAACAAATACCTTAATATGTTTATATCATTGTCCAATGTTCCCTACTATTTTGTTCAGAAAGTAATTAATTTCACATACAATACAGATTTCCCACCAAATAAAAGATTAATTAAAAAAGTTGCACAAGTCATGAGTGGCCACAAGTGGAGACAATGAGAAATAAAATAGATAATAGAGCCAGACACAACAATCACAGTAGTAAAACCAAATATCTGTTCATCTGATGCACTTTATCGCTACATTTTGCTTTCAAAACAAAATATTACTATGCATGCACCACAAAACAACCAAAACATTAAGAGGATGGTGACGTGGATGTTGAGCTCCTCATCCAGATCGTACAATCATAAGATCCATTTGTTTTTCATCTCAGCTCAGAAAATACGGCCTTGTCCACAGCAGCAAGAGAATAAGCAGTTTCTGTAACTATGCTTGATTATCTCTCTCTTTCTCTCTCCCACACCCAACCTAAGAGAGTAAGCAGTTTCTATAACTATACTTAACAACCCTCCGCCCCAACACACACCTCTCTCTCTCTCTCTCTCTCTCTCTCTCTCTCTATATATATATATATATATATTTAAAAAATCATTACAATTTAAGGACATGTATGATGTATCACACAGCGATTAAGTGAGTAGAATAGCGAGTAAGAGAAGAAGATTTTCATTCTGCCCATCCATGTTAAAGAAGAATCAGAGAACAAAATTGAATGCGATATGAAAATTCAAAATCAGGTCGCTGGAAGCAAGTAATTAGTTACCCTAATCCATCGATTCTGGATGGGAGAATGCTGTCGACAAATTCAACTCTAAGTAGTGAGTATGTCTTCAGAATTGAGAGTTGAGTGTCTCGGATTGGTCGCCGATTAGGAAAGAGATTAACTAATTTATTTAGATGATAAGAAGGAGGATAAAAGAAAAAAGGTACATCTCCAAAATATTTAGTATCATTCGCTCAAGTGATAGTCAGGAATGTTATTGAAAGGACACAAAAATAAAAATAAAAAAATTATATCATAAATAAAAAATATTTTTAAGATAATATAAATTTAATATAAAAAATATTATAAAAATTAAAATTATTTCATTTGACTCTTATTTTACATATTTTTATATTATTAAAATAATTTATAATTGATTCGTGTTAAAATTTAAAATAATTTTTTTTAATGTATATAATCAAAGAATTAAGAAATTGGTCCAAAATAGTTGAATTCATGCTAAAAATCAAATTAGTAGTTTATGTTTTTTTTTATTTCTTTTCAGTTTTAACAAAAACGGATTCATCCCACTATGGTAGGGGGTGCATGTGTAAAAACAAGAAAAATAAATAATATTTATTTTATTTTAGAAGAATAACAACTTGAAAAAGAGAAAGAAAAAGAGGAAAAAAGAAAGAAATGAGAGATACCTAAAACTTTTCTTTTTCATTAATTTATTAAATGAAATAATTTTTATGACTCCTTCTATTTTTTTAAGATTTGTATTTCTTTTTTCTCATTTGTGTTCAAACCCCTCTTTTTTATAGTGTTTTTTCTTCCTCTTCTTCTTTATTCTTTTCCTTTTTATTATTATTTTTTCAATTTTATTATCTTCCTTTCTTTTTTTTCTTTTTCTGTTATCTCTTTTTTTCATTTTTTTATTACATTTTCTTTTCTTTTTTATATATATTTTTTTCTCTTTTATATTTTCTTTCTTTTTTGTTGTTTTAATTTTTTTATTTTTCTTTTCTTTTTTTTACTACGTTTTTTTTATTTTTTTTTCCCTTTTACTTTTTTAATATTTTTTCTTGTCTCTTTTTTTTCATTTTCATTTTTTTATTAATTTTTTTAGGGACAATGATGACCCACCTAACCCCCACAGTTTCGCCTCTGATTCGCTCATACTGTCAAAAATGTTCTTTTATATATATTTTTAATCAAATTAATGAAGATAGTTTAAATATTTTTTTTTATAAAAAAACCAAAGAGAAAGATAATTGTTTTGATCCAACTGTTACAGCAACTTCACCGATGGTTCGCGCCAACGTCAACAGGCTCTTCGTGTGCGCCTGCATAGATGCTCGAGTTAGTTTTAGACAGAGGAACTATATTATTAGTGAGATAAAGTGTTTTGTGGTTTTATAACATCATCAATTTAGTAAAGATGGTACTCTCCTGTACCGAAATATAAGGAAAATAATAATTAATTTACTTTAATTAAAAAAATAAGTTAATATCATACACTTTTGATAATCTCATTTAAAAAAATTATTTATTTCTTAAAATATCTTTTATGTTTAATTGCACAAGACAAAAAAAAAAGTTGATGGATAGAAAACTTTGGTAAAATGAAAGTATAGGAATAGTTGGTTAAAATTTGTTTATATTTAGTCTATTATACACAAAAAAAATATTATATTTTAGTACAAAGGAAGTAACAGAAAATTAAGTGACATGTTTAGTGGTTTTATATCGTCATTTTGCAATCTCTTCAAGTAATTATTACAGTACAGATTATGTTATGCATTTCTCATACTCAACATGCATGTTTGTGTCAACAATGGTCGAATGGTTTCAGACACTGGGAGATTAGTGATTGTTAAATTAAAGGAAGGTAATTAATGGAGGTGAACTAAGCATTAAATCCGGTATCAGAGGTGATAGAGTGAGTCAATTTGTTATGATCCATTTTCAACCTGTCCTAATTGGGGATGAACAATGTCTTTTTGATTTTATGGTTGAAACTAAAGTTTTATATATCTATTGTACTATTTAGGACATAAGATATCTTTTATGTTTCTATAGTTCTTTTTTTAAAAAATTTAATAATAACTTTGGACACATGTCAATTAATGGCGGAAAATTTTTTCCTCTTTTTTTCTCCTTCTAACCATTGATTACGAGTGTTAATCTCTCACGTATGTTTCAGTTTTTGTTTTTTCGTTTTTTTTCACTTTTCAATTTACAAATAGTGTGTTTTAAATAAATTTCTACTAGCATTAAATTTGTATACTTGAGGTGATAAAGGCAGTCAATTTATTATGACTTACTTTCAATTTGTCCTAAATAGGACATGACGGGTTGATTTGACAGAAGAATTAGATTGAAAAATATAATTTATCTTATTCAAAACAGGTTAGGCCAAAAAAAGAAATAATAGTTGAATCAACATAATAAGCTAGTAGGTTATAAAATGGTCTATTTATAAGCTGACCCACCAAATTGCTCATAAAAAAGGACATATATGATATATTACCTCCCGTCTAATAAGAAATAAATATTTAATTCACTAAGATCAATAAAAATAATTAATTTTAATCTAATTTTATTTAAAATTATGTATCACATTAAATAATTTAAATGGTGTTTATTTTTTTAAAAATATTTTTTTCAACTAATGATTGTAACTTGTTTTATTAATAAACCGATAAATATATTCACTTTCATTGAAAACACATGTATATTATTAATAGATCTCATAATTAATTAATTAATGATAATTTTTTAATAATTAATACACTTAAGTAATCTTATATTTTTTATAATTATAATAAAAAAATATTATCTTTTGTTTCTTATATAAATGACAAAAAATAATATTAACTATTAGTCTCATACTCTCATTTTACAATGTGCCATCTCCCTAAGCTCAACAAATTCAATAAACAAAGCAAGAATGGAAAGGAAATGCCAATATTACATGGAAAAAAATTACATTTCTCAATATATTACCTCATTTTAATGTAATTTTTGTATAATCTTTTTAAGATTAAAATATATTTTTATTTTCATAAATATAAAAATATCCAGAATTTATCCATGTAAAATTTTTGATAATTTTTTTGTTCTCATAAAATCAAAATTTGTTACTTTTTTTTATCTAAAATTAAGTTCAATTGATTTTCATATTTACGTATTACTTTCCTTTTTATGTTTTTTATGTGTCACTTTTGGTCTCATAATTAGTTACTCTCTTCTTACTGGATTAAAACCCCCTAAAAAATGTAAAAAAATCCACAATATTTTGAACCCTTATTCTTTGACCTTCTTCGAAACTCTCAACCATAGCAAGAAGCTAGAAGGAACACACAGAGCATGACAAAACAAAACAATAAAAAGAAAAAAGAAGAAGGGTAGTGCAGGGGAGTCGCACGCGGAGCCTTGGTGGTTGAGAACGAACTCGAGGAGCCAGAACGAACATGCGCGTTCACGAAGCCTAAGGGGTCGGGGTTGGCAGCACGTGATGACAACATGGAGGGTGGCTCGTGCACGTGGTGATGGTGCTGGTTGGTGCAGGTGCCGGTGCGATGCGGAGTAGGGTGATTGGTGTCACGATGGTCGGGGCTATGGTGGTGATGGCACGCACAATGGTGAGGGGGGTGCTGTTTGGGTGTGGGTTTGTGACCTCACAACGATGAAGGTGGCGATGACAGGGACAAGGGAGGTGGTTGTGGTTATTTCTGGGATTTGTTAGGCTTGTGGTTTAATGGGATTTGAAGAATATGAAGAACGGGATAAAAAACTTGTGGCGGTTTTTTTTGCTTTTTTGGAAGTTCTTTAACCCGCAAAAATTATTTTTTGAAATTTATATTAAAAATTATAGGTTTGGATTTACTCCGAGCAAAAAATTAAACAGATTTTGATTTTACCAGGATGAAAAAATTACTATTTTTTTTGCAAGAAGAGATTTTGAGTATTATCATACGAAAAACATGTTTTTGTAATCTTTTAATTCGTTGAATTCAATCTTAAAAAAAACATAACTAATTCTCCATTAATAATCACGAATTCATGCTAATTGATACAGTAATTAATAATAAATAATATTAAATACTATGCTTTTAAATAAAAACCTTCAAATGGCTCTTGGCCATCCTTTTTTACCAAAAAATAAATAAAAATTCCTTCAATCCTTAATTTCTTCAATATTCAAAAATCAAAACCGTATTTAACATGGTAGTGTAGGGGTATGACGGTGCGTACGCAGACGCATGTGCCGAAATAAAAAGTAGTCTCCTTCTGCCTTCTGGAGGAAAGATATCTGTCTGTCACGGTCATCTCCTCTTTCTTCCTCACAATTCCATTTAATTCGCTGCGATCACATATTCCTCGATTGCTGCATCTTTTCAATCTTCTTTTTACTTAACGAAATTCAAAATCACCTCTTCGATTCGTTTTCCAATTTGGATCGAGAAACAATTAAGATATACATCGATTATGCATTTTCCCCAAATAATAGGAAAAGAAGAATAGATACAAATATTAGCGGTGTTGATCGATTTGCAAATCTGAGAGTAAAACCTTGTGCTGCGATTGTTGTTTTTTTGTTTATGTCAGATGGCGTTTCAGGAAAAGCAAAATAGGTTTAAGAGGCAGCCAGAGAAGAGTGCCTCTGCTTCACAAAATGGAAGAACTCCAGCTCCTATCAAATTCTCTAACGATACCGAAAGGCTTCAGCATGTTAATAGCATACGCAAAGCCCCTGTTGGGGCTCAGATGAAGCGTGTTATTGATCTCCTATTTGAGGTATATAATATAATAATTCTTCCATTCCATTATCACAAATCCTTGTGTTATGGCTTATGAATGTTTATTATGAGGGCATGGATTAATTGGCAGAGTTATTTTAACTTAATTAGTAGTCTCGAGTTTGAGTAGTATACAAGTGGGTTATACTCAGAACCTATACCTGTGGTTTCTATGTAAGATTAAAAAAAAAAAGGCTTAATATTAATATTATGTTGCTGATTAGGAAAAGCATGATGTATAGAATATGCTTTGCTTTTAGCCTTCTGTAAGTTATTTTGTTCCTGACTATCATTCTGAATTGTAGCTAGTGAGTGTCATTGATGCTTAGTGTTTGTGCTTGTGTTTGCTTTACAGACCCGGAAGGCTTTAACGATAGAGCAAATAAATGAAGCGTGTTACGTGGACATGAGAGCTAACAAAGATGTTTTTGAGAGTATGAGGAAAAACCCAAAAGTAAAATATGATGGGGAAAGATTCTCTTACAAGGTAACTTTTATGGAGGCATACATGTGTACTGTACGTACACCTTTGTGTGTTCATTTTTATGCTCCTAGTTTGGTTTGTGACATTGGCATTGCTTTTGGTCTATAGTCGAAGCATGCCGTTAGGGACAAAAATCAGCTGCTTTTCCTGGTACGTAAGTTTCCAGAGGGCATTGCTGTTGTTAACCTAAAAGATTCTTACCCTAATGTGATGGAAGACTTGCAGGTAAAATTATCTCTGTTAGTTCATTGTTTTGCATGAAAATGAAAATTTCTTGGCATTCATTTTTCGGTAACATTGGTGGAATTTTGATTATAGAAATATATATGTTCAACTCTCATATTGCCTTGGGCTCTTTGAGCAACTATTGATATCTTACAGATTTGATTTCTTCATGTGCATAGTTAATTTTTGGAAGAATCATGTGTGCTAAAATCACTAATCAGTATAGAAGAAGCTCAACTAATCAAATGTTATTGGCAATACCTTGGATGAATGTAAAAATCAAATATTTCAGGGGACAAAATAAAACAGTATAAGTAAAAATTAGTTTAAAATCTAGTTATGCCTATGATAAGAAACAAATCACAGACAGGTCCGAAGCTACAGAAAGGCCCAAAAGGAGGATTATTCCACCAAAACATCTAGAAGACTATGTTTAACCAATTCTGTTAAGAAATGCTGTGCTGGCACTATATGATTGGTTGATATAGATTAGAGGAATATAAGTTGTCTGCCATTATATTCTGTTATTGCTTTTATTGTAAGTGCAGCATCTTTTTCGTTATCTGCTTTTTACAGCATGAGATACTATAAGTATGGCCATTGTAAGGAGTAAAAGGGAGCTGAAATAATACTATTTTCTTACCTTATGCTTGGAGGTCCCTAGTCCTTGAATTCTAGGAAACTTGTTCTGTTCAATTGTGCTCTGTGTTCTTAACAACCTACTCGTGGTCTTAGCTCCTTCAAGAAAAGGTGCAACTCCAAGTGTATTTTGGAACCTCTATTTTTGCTTTCAAGCACATTCTAAATAGTTTGTCTCATTTGTTTCTTCATTTATTTTAAAATTATACTTGAAAGTTTGGATTTTTCATGCAAGGCAGGTTCATATTATGGATGTCATGAAAAAGCTAAGAAGTTATTCAAAGTAACGTTCTTTCTAATTTACACAAACCTTAAATCCTACATGAAGTTATGCTAGTTCAAAATAACTTGAACCAAAATAGGTTCAAAAGTTGTGTCTACTTTTCATACTTCAAATTTTGAGTATCTTAATTTGAAAGTAATGGCATGGTTGAAAGGTAGAGTGTTCAAATACGGTTCACAGTTCACACTTTCACAGTTTTTAGTCTATCTGTCTCCTTCACTTGCCTTATTTTGTTTTGTCCCTGTTTTTTTTCTTTTTCTTTGAAAGACCATTCTCTTTGTATCTCTGCTGCATATAGGTTTGCATGATACTGAGATATTAATACAAGTGTGAACTGCTTTAGTATATTTTTATTGAAAATTTGAAATATGCTAAGAATAGAACTACTTGACAAATTTGATCTGTAACATCTAATACTCAGATGACTTGTGATGAGTGGTGATTGTTTTTAGAGATAGTGAAGAGTCAAAATTTAGTTAAATAATTGGTTTATCTTGGAAGAAGACATTATAAAGTTATTGGTTTCTAGGCTTTGAAAGCTGCAAGGGAGATTTGGCTGTTATCCAACTTTGACTCTCAGGAGGACATTGCCTACCCGAATGATCCTAAAGTGCCCATTAAGGTGGATGATGACCTAAAACAGCTTTTTCGGGGGATTGAATTGCCTCGTGATATGATTGACATAGAGAGGGATCTACAAAAAAATGGAATGAAGCCTGCTACCAACACTGCAAAGAGGAGGAGTGCAGCACAAATGGAAGGCATTTCATCCAAGCCTAAACCTAAGAAGAAGAAGAATGAAATCACTAAGAGGACCAAGCTGACTAATGCCCATCTTCCAGAGCTTTTTCAGAACTTAAAGTAAACAATTCCTGACTTAAGGAACTCGTGGCAAGTGGTGAATGAATTGACATAGCTCATTTGTTGACATAAAACTTCATGTCTTTCAGATGGATATGGCCTTTTTATTGTATTAGCATACTGCTTCTGGTTTTGGATGTACCCAATAGGATGGAAACGGTGGCCATTGCAAATTCAGGTCATTCCTTGTATCTAGGCTTCTAAAGCAAAAGGGCAAGGATGGTCGGAGTCCATCTTCTGGTGATTTTTCTAAAGACTAAACAAAAGGGCAGATGGCGAACCATGTTAGCGAACACTGTCAATTAGCAGAGTGAAAAATATTCATGAGGTTCATCATTTGGGGTTTATTGCTCAGCCTAATTAGATGTTATCACCTTCTGCTGCTTTTTATACACATACAAAGAGTCAAATGCATATTGCATACCTGAAGTTTGACTCATTTTCACCTGTTAATGCGCAAAAATGGTCTATTGCTACATGTAACAAAAGTGATACTTTAACTTTTTACAAGAAATTTCGTTTTTAGCAGCTGTTTCATTTGCTCCAGCACTTTTCTCCCCATCAAATGTATCAACTATTTCAGCAACAACCGTCCTTGTTATTGCCCAGCTACGTCACTTTTCAAACCATTGGACTTGGTCCTTTACAAAAGTCTCGTCCTTCAAACCTTTTAAAAGTAGTTTTCATCTCTTTCTCTCTTCATTCGGACTCTCTTCAGTTGCTTAACTCATGCTTAACACTACAGTAGATTAGGAGGATTAATGAAATATTACAGGCAGTTAATTGCGGTATATAATGTTTTCTTAAATGGCTAAAAATGACACGGGGTTGCAGTGGTGTGCGCTTCAGTGCTTCGTTCGCGAATTTTAAGAAATGCAGTAATATGTGTATGCCATAAAATCTGTTTTTATTTTTATTTTTTATTAGAGTTTGGACAAATGAAAACCTAGAGTGTTCTACCAGTGTTCTCCGGCATTTCCTTGAAGAAAGTATGAGTCGCTAAGCCAAATAGAGTGAAGTATACTTCCATTTTTCGTAGATCAAAGAGTGAAGTGTATTTTCCAAACAAGTTTAGGGTGACACTGCCTTTTAAGGAAACATCAAGAGGGTGAAGTGGAATTTACTTCAGCAAAGTTTATTAGTGAACCAAATTTAGGATGTTCAGAGATTGATAACAGTTCAATATAGTAGTATGAACTAAACTTTTTAATTTGATCCATGCAGTGGGATAGGAAACATTCTAAAGAATGAAGTACATTTGAAGTCACTGGCATCAAGATATCAACGTGTCCCCAAAGAACAAATCCATGTTCCTTCTATTATCGATGATGAAATACACAGCACTTCTGCGGGAATGTCTGTAACAAAAAGCCACCACATAATCAATGGGGAACTTGAGTGAAAGTAATGGAATTGAAGAGTGTCCTCAAAGAAATCATACAACGACACAAGTGAAGCTCCCAGGCAGGGTAGTGTCTTGTTCTTTGTGGGTAAACTATGGATATGACTGTTGCATTGCATTTTTTCCTTATCGAAGTTTTCTTGAAGAGATGATTATAGCTACATTTCTCCTTAAACAACTAAGAAAAGCGATATAGAGCAGCATAGGATGAAGGGGTGAGGAAGCATCCTCCATGAGTACCGTGAAAACATGATTTATGTGGTAAAACTCACCATCCACGGTCAACTAACTAACAGTCAAAAACACAATTCATAAGATTAAATAAGCAAGCAAACAAAAGGTCCCGTACTAGTAGGCATTCACAAACATTGTGATGTGAAACCTTTTTCAATGGATACACGGATCTTTGTTTCAGAATGAACCTTTTTCTTGAGCCGGGATAATTAAGGCGGAGAGTGTTCTTGGTTTTAGAGTGTGAACAATTAATAGAAAAGGGTGCAAATTAACACAAAATGAATTTGAAACAAAGATATTTCAAGTAAAGAAGAATGTTTTGTGCAGATAGAGTAGAATACATCCTACTACTGGCTCATTCTAAGGCTTTCAAGCTGATTGAAAATTATGCAACAAGATTATAGTTACTCTCAAATCCTGTTCACGAGCCTGTAATTATGTTATGGAAGAGATACGAGGGATCTTTCACGTCTGGAGTTCTTTGTTGAAGGTATCAGTTTCCTTTTTAAAATTCGAATTTAATAAAATACATCACTTTTGATTTGAAAACATTGTCTAATAGCGTTTACATAGCACTTATAAAATGCTATTTAAACTATTTTGAGAATTGAAAATGATACATCTTAAAATTAGAGACAAAAATTAGAAACTAAAACTAATCTTGTTCTCTCTTTATAATGATAGAAGGATAAAATGTTAAATTAATATTATTCTCTGTTTATCTCTTATAATTTTCTACATTCTGGATAAATAGTTATTTTTGTTCTTGAATGTGTAAAGTGTTGTCAAATTCGTCTTCGAAATATGAAAATTTAAATTTTTGTACCTGAATATGAAAAAGTGCGACAAATTCATCAACCTGTTAACTTCCGTATGTTACCGTTAATGAAAGAGCCTATGTGACACATTCAAGGATGAATTTGTCAACGCTCTATACATTCAGATAGACGAATTTGTCAGCGTTCTACCCAAAATATAATATAATCTCCATCATCTTTTTTTTAATCATTGCAAGTATAACATTACAATAAACACTTAAAAAAAGAAAATAAACACAAGTTAGAATAAACATAATAATAAGCATAATATTGATTAATAAGCATAATCTATCTGTTGTTTTGAAATTTCTATTATGAAAACATTAGGTAGTGACAAAATCAAATTGAGTCTCATTTTTTTGTAAGAATTAATTTAATGGTTGAACATTTTAATTTGTTTGAGTCTCATATTTTGCATAAAGTACTATCTCATTGCTTTGAAATTTTTAATGTGACAATACCTTATCCAAAATATGAGACTTAAACAAAAAATGTACAACCATTAAATTGATCCTTACAAAAAAAAATGAGATCCAACTTAATTTTGTCATTACCTAATATTGTTACAATAAAAATTTTAGAGTAACAAATAAATTATGATTATTAATCAATATTATGTTTGTTTTCCTAATTTTTAAGTGTTTATTATAATTTTATGTTTGCCATGATTAAAAAAGGGAGAAAAAGAAGATTAAATTATATTTTGGATAGAACGTCTCATGAATGTGACACGTAAACTCTTTTTCAATTAACGGATGAAAGTTAACATATGAATGAATTTGTTGTACTTTTTTCACTTTCAGAGATAAATTTGTTAGTGCTCTAGATATTCAGAAACGAAAATAATTATTTATCCTTCATTTTTTTTTTAAATGTTTTATCGGGACATCACCTATTTTTTTAATGGGAGAAAAAGAAATTATTAAATATAATTGAGTAAAAAAATATCTTGTGGGAACATTTACTTCCACAAGGCTTAACGTGTATCCGCCGGTGTGTGTGTAATGTTTAAATGTAATTATTTAAAGATAAAGTTTGGAAGGCAAGAGAATAGTTATAGTTAAACGAGAAAAAAATGCAAGTATGTCGAGGCAATTTCTTCACTTATTTATACAGAAATCCATGCACTTCAAATCAACTAACTGCTGAGATTTGATTCAATTAGTATATAGGAAAAAACAAAACATCAAGCAAAATTTAATTGTACATGTGACAACATATAACCAATCCAGTGAGAATTTTGATAGTAAAAGCTTAGCCACTAAAGCATGCAAAGAATCTCCTTGGCGTATCTCCACGGCTACGAAACTTTGAAGCTGTCTCCTCTAAGTCGATAAATTCTTCCCTCTTCTGAGCCTCAACAGCTGCTCTTTTCTCTTCTGCTAACAGGTGGATTTCAGCAACTTTATTCTTCATTTTTTCAACATATTCGGCCTTCTTTTTTTCAAAGTTTTCCTGACAAAGCATTTTTTTAAAAGTAACATACAGGTCAAATAAGTGATAATTTATAAAACCAGTCATATTGATGCATTAATTGAACACGGTGTTCATGCAGAAAATGATCACCTCAATTTTCTTGAGTTGTGCCTCTACTGATGCTTTCTTGCTATCCTCCCAAAATCCAACAGCAGAGAGCCTCTTGTATGCCCTATATGATAATTTTACTTCCATCAAACTCAGTTTTCAGTATTGATAATGTAATTAATATTGACACTTGTACAAGACTAAAACATATGCATCTTGATCAAAATTACAGCCAACTAAATGGGTAAGTTTTCAACAAAACTAGCTGAGCTAAAGCTCTAGATTATAAATCTCTAGCACATAGCCTCGTGTCAAAGCTCTCAGAACATACATGGTTTATATTCTTAGGGTGTTTAACAAACTATGAGATGAGCACTTGCCTGTTCTCTGCTTTTGTCTTTTCACTTTCTTCCCATGCTTTAACTAAAGCCAACCTTTTCTCTTTTACAACTCTTGCAAGCATAGCATCTGGTAAAACAATAAAAAAAAGTATTACATATCTCTTGAGTATTCAATAATTTTATACTAGATTTTTAGAGAATGACCTTTGTCAAGTGACTCCTCTGTGTCCTTTTTACTCGCATGATCTGCAACCTCTATGAAAAACATGAAAGAGAAAGTGGATAGGAGTAGCATAGAGTATACAAATTCTTGCATGCCTAATGCAAATACTTCTCCATTCATGTAAGTGTAGCAATTATACTGCCTAAGATATCAGTCGAATTCATTCACGTTGTTTAAAAGATCATCAAATATAGTAGCCATCTGCTTTTATTTTCAAAGAAAATAGAAAATAAAAGTGAAAATACGTTTTTTAAAATTTAAAAAATATTTTCTTTGAAAATATTTTAACAAACAGGCCAAAAAATGAAAACAACAAATTAACATTTTTAGTATTTTTTGAAGAAGTAAAAATGGGATAGCACCTTAGAGTATTTTTTTTCTTGATAGGTGTTTTCTAAATCTTAAATTAATCTAATTATCTAAATTACCACACACATATCAAAGTATATAATAGAAGCAATAAAAATACACGAAGTAAATATGTACTGCTTCAAAAAGTCTCAACCAGAAATGTTACATTAGCTAATCCAACTATCAAAGGAAATAGAAAATCTGCCAATAAATAAATTAGCCTTTAAGTTCTTTTCAGTTTTCCAACTTTAAACTTTAGAATACTCTATCACGAAAGATAAATACAGTTACGAGTCCCTTGAAAGCAAGAATTAACTGCCTTTATCGTAGGATTGAAAACACCAAAGAAACCTTGAAGTTAATTCCGAGGGGGAAAAAAGCTTATACGGTAACCAAAATCAGAAAGCAAAAACATACTCAAACATGTATCCTAAAAAAGAAAATCAAATCAGTTAAAATCACAGGTTTAAAAGAAAAGAAACAGAGGAACCTCTGTTTTGTGAACATAAGTGATGACTGAAGAATTTGGTTTCGAATAATAAAGAAATATATAACATGCAATGAAAACTAACTAAATAAGAAAAGAAGTATATGCAACAAACAATTTCTGAATCAAAGAAATTCTTCTTCAAACTTTTACTAATTTGGAACCAAACACGTCTAAATAAAGAGAAAAGGCAAGAAAGAAAAGAAACAAAAGAGAAAGTTTCATGATCGTCAATTTTGCTTTTCAATCTACGTGATAACCACGAAGTAGAGTTTATGAAAACATTAGCAAGAAGCCGTTTTGACAATAAGAATTTTTTTATTTATTGACAAATGTTATTTTGTTAGTTTTGTTAGAAACGTCTGGTGGGGGATTCAAACCCGCAACCTCTTTTCCTCCCTTCTCTCTTCACCCTTCCCCAACCACTGGGTCAGGGTCAGTCTTATATATTCCGTTCTTTACAATTTGAATAACCAGAAGAGAAAAAAGAAAGGCATGCATCAACAGAGTTTCTTGCTGTCAAGCTTACTAAACCATTCATATTTTAATTTTCCTTGCAGGATCAACAGAGTGAGAGACTCACCTTGAGCAGGAGCTGGAGAAGGAGGAGTGACCTTGTTGTTTGGAGGTTCAGGTTTCTCCAATTCTTTTTCCTGAACAGAGGAATTATGCTCTTCGGGAACAGAGTCCAAAGAGTGTAGCTCTGGTTCGGTTCTGTTAGACACCTCTTCTCCCATGACAGACAATAAAAAAGGTTCAGTTTTGGAAAGGATGGATGAATATTGGGACTGTTTTAAAGTTTAATATATAGCATAAAATAGAACATAGACATCCTCGTTGAAATTTGTAAATAACAAAGTTGTGACAGGGTGGCCTTGCCTTGCACAACAACGTAAGGACGCGGCGAAGTTTCAAGTTTGGGCCCAAACAAAGATGTGCGGATATTCACGGCATTGTTGTGTTCAGTAGTAGTTAGTACCTATGCTATGATGTTATCATGTCTATCATTCATTTGCAAGCTTTCCCTCGTTTTTTCAGCACAACGGGCTTAAGTTCATGAAATGCATTCCATGGTTATTTTTTAATTTTTAATGGATAACACTACTCATAAATTAGTTTTATAATATAAAAAGAAAAGAGAAAAGAATATTAGATAACACTACTCATTGTGAAGTTTTTTTTTTTTTTTTTTTGCAAGTGTGTAATTAACATTTTTTAAAATTATCCTTGACGTTTCCTTAATTTTATGTTTTGTTGTTCTACTGCTAATGTTTTTAATTTAGTTTCAGACATTCATGGATTGACTTAAATTTAATCCCTACAATGTCATTCAGTCTATGATTCAAGAAATTGACAACCTAATGCACCCTTAGTATGTTAAAGTTTATAAAATTATTATTCATTTATTTTAAATAAATAAAAAATTATCTATTTAATATAAGCGAAGGCAAATATTCATTTAATCTTTACAGTTTTCATTATTCTAAATTCTTGATGCTTCAAACCAATTATCGTGTAAGAAACATATTAGAGATATGATAAATCATAAGTTACTTAAATACTTGAGCTTAAGTTTTAAAATCCTAGCCCAAAAGTATAAAGGTCTATAAAAAAAAAATCTCAAAAATATTTCTTTACTAATTTGATTGCACTGCAATCTTTTTTGGCTAGGTCAATTTTATTCATGTCACCAACTCTAACAATATACTTTTTATATTTTTCGATGTAATAAATATATTTTTAACAAAAATCTTTTACTTTTACTTAAAAACTAGTTTTAAAATTAATGTGAGCAAAATCCATAAACTAATCAGCCTAGTGATCATTATATAACAATAATATACAGAAGAATGATAATATTTAAAACTCTTATAGTTAACTTTGACTCTCTATAGGTTGCTTATAATTTACACCATTTACTTTTGTGCTTTTAGCTTCTTTCACTTTTCATCTTATATATTTCGATACGATGATATGTACATATGACTCTTTCTTCATGTTTTAACGTCGAGTTTATGTCACATTTCCAGAGATGTATGGTGTGGACGGAATTTTATATATATGTATAAAGCATGCTGATTTTTAAGCTGCGCAAATTTGTTAGCATCACAGTACGTGCTACTTAAAAAGTTATTAATTTTGTTTCTCCTTTACGTGAATTAATTAGCTGCATGTAAATTAAACCAAGAAAAGAGCGAATAGATTAATTTTTTCTCGAGTTTGAAAAAGAAAATTCTGAGCATAAGTCTTATCCTAAATTTTCCTTCCCTATCATGAGAAAAAAAGTGACCAAAGGAAGATGGAAAAAAAGTTTTTTCAAAAGTTATTATTGCAAACAAGCTTCTTTATCAAGCATATATGTGCCTTTAAGTTATAGTACTTTCATTTCTCTCATTTTTTTTCCCTTTAAATAAAAAAGATAAAAAAACAATATTTTCTTCCTTAAATTTTTATAAATAATATAAAGAAATTTTTCTTTTTTCTTTTTTGTCCACCTTTTTAAATTAAACGAAGTGTCAAAGTAAATAAAAAAAATATAAATCAGCTTTATATAAAATTTATAAGATCTTAAATAATCTTGTACTAAGAAAAATTCAAGTCTCACATCGGTTATAGATAATATCGAAGATAAAATATATAAGTGGGGACCAACCCTTATCCTATTAATTAATTTTTAGAGTTGAATTAGGTTCAAACTCACATTCTAATATTTTGCACCAAATCTTTTTTTTTTTTTACATGATCTTGCACCAAACCTTTACCGTCAATAATAAATCTACTTCATCTGTAGGTTTCTTTAAAAAATACATGGTTTCTATCATTGGGTGTGTTTACCTATTTATTTATTTAGTATACGTGTGGGAGGTTGTTAATTTGAATTAGGTTTTAAGTATTAACAATATCAATTTGGATCAGTCTAAATATAATATTAACTTTGATATAACTCGATTTGATATTTTGTGGTTTTAATTAAATAGATTATTTAGCTTTTACTTTGTTTTTTTTTTTTTTTTGGAGACGACAATGTATATTCTTGGATCAAGCCTTTATTACTAATTAAGTCAAAAGTTATATAAATGATGTCAAAGCTATAACTTTATTTCCTTGAAAAATTTATGAGTTGCATTTAGTTTAAGGGACTGTCTACGTATGTTATTACATGTCATTCAGTGATCCAGACGTAAAAATAAAATCAACACATATTAATTGAAACATCAAAATGATCAAATTAATACATAATAAACATAATAAAATAACTTGTCAAAAGTATTAAATATGTTGTCTCACATGTGATGTGTGTGGTTCACGCTCCCCACATTGATCTCATTTTTGGATGATGTACGTGTTCATTCATTCCTGAAGAATATGTTAGAAAAAGAAGGCTTGAGAAAAAGGCTTTATAAAGCCTCCCAAAACGTTTCACATTCGCATTGGAATAGCAACGAAAGAACTACGGACAACAAAGGCATGATGTCCTTCGCTCGTTCTGACCACCATGCTTTCTTGCCCTCTAATGCTAAAGCTCAAAGCCTTCTTGCTGATAATCTTTCTATTTGCTTCTCAGCTTAATTAATAATTTTTACACCTACATTACATTAGATATGGAGTATGGTATACTATGGTGGACGACACTTTTGCTTGAATGAACATCACAATTTCCTATTGAAACGCAAATGACTTGTTAGATTTCTGTGTAATTGTGTTGCAGGCCATTTGTGCATTTGTTGTGACAAATAAGCCTTTTTTTTTTTTTGATCAAGAACATTTCTAGCATGCCTATTGCTCAGTAGTAGGTTTTTTTCCTTGTATTTTCTTTTAGGTCCTAATGCTTTTTTTAGTCTTGGGCACAAACGGCTAGACTGGTCCTGGTATCAACATAATGTTTATTGGAAAAGGAAGCCCAATATTCATCACTTGATGGGCTTTGTTATTCCAACTCAAATTTTTACTAAGTTCACTCCAAACTTTTCTAATGTCTTTTGTGGTCAATAATATGGAATTAGGTGTGACATATAATGGTATGTGGTAAACTAATGTTCAAATTGTCATTAAGAGATGTGCTCGTAATATTTAATGTCTGGCTATACTTTAAAGAGATTGTCTCGAAGGAAGAAAAAAAATCCACACCCCGATTTCTTTGCTTAAACTGGTACCCAAATTCTGACTCTCAAATTAATCACCTATTTTTGCATATATGTGCATTGTTTCGACCTATGGACCACCCTAATCATCTGACATGAAGTTCTATAGTGTGATTAGTCTCTATTTGACCAATTACCACTCCCCTAACATTAGGGTGTGCAAAAATTGATTCATTAAAAAAATTGAACTAGACTAATTTCAACCGTTTTCATCAATTCAATTTTATATTTAAATAGTCTAATTAGTTCAAAAATTATGTTCTGAACACAATTGGTTAAGAAACAATTTTAAACAGGTTCTAAGAATTGAACTGATTTTGAATTGATTTTCAAACTATTTTTTAAATAAAAAAATAATTCAGGTGAATTCTGATTCGGCTAATCAAATCGATTTTGTAAAAACAATTTGATTAATCAATCTAGTTTTGTGAAATAGTATAGTTATTTTTCTTAAACTAATTCAAATAAAAATTGATTTGATTACAATCCAGTTCGGTTTTTTTTTTTTTTTTTTTTACACAACCCTTACATAAACCATACTATTTAGAAATAAAAATCGAAGCCAATGCATTTATTTGCAAAATACCTAAAAGTACATCTTACTAACATCTGTGAGTTGAATGAATTCCTTGCCTAAACCCGACACTTGTCTCATCCTCTTTTAATGCGTGATGAGATGGAGAATGTAGATGTAACCCCTAAAAATAAATATTAATTAAAGTAAACAAAGACATAGGATTTCTTTCGTCACGTGAATTCTTTATAACTTTGTGCTAAATAATATGCGATGTTTTTCTTTTTCTTTTTTTCTTCTTCTTTCCCTTTATCTTTCATTCCCTTTTCTTTGCCTTCACTTTTTTACATTGGATTGACACGTATCTTTGCATCTATTCTTTCTTTCACAATCTTTTGCGCGCCGTATGGTGTTTAGCATTAGTGTGGATATGTGTCTACTACGTTCTTAAAATACAAAATGAAGTTTTGGAGGAAAATGAAATGGAAGATAATTTTTTTAAAATTTCAAACTAAAACAGTTAAGCAATAGTTATAAAAAAATATTAAATTATAGTATTTCTTTAATTTAAACATTATTAAATTAGAAAATATAATGAAAATTTTAAAAAAATGTTGTCCGCACAATGCTGCCCTTTTGGAAAGCAAATGTGATATGACTGGTTTTGTGAAAATATTTACACAGTGCTTTAAGTGCACAGACATGTGTTGTGAGTTGTAGTTTTAAGTGTATTCTGGATCATGGATCATCTATGGGGGTGGACCAGCTTCACGTGAGCACCTTCTGTTGTTTCTCATGTCTGTCCTGTGTGCACGTACACAAAACAGGTTCATCATTTTAGTGCACCTTGCAGCCTCTCCTCCATTATTATTCAGCCTTGTCTTTTTCTGACTGAAAGAGAAATAAAGTTGAAGATAAATATTTTCCTAGACTGCATGATCGATCTGTAGCTTGATTGAGTCAATAAGTGGAAGATTTCGTTTTATTTCATTGTAGTCACGTTACTGAAAGAGTTAAAGTGAAAGGCCTTAACTAAAAACCATATTTTCACGAGAGCATTAACAACCGTAAACCAAAGAAACAGAGATAGCCAGTTACTTCTAGGAGATATATTGGTAGGTGGATATTTTTGTTTCCTCGTAAGTGCCACTGCCAAGTAATTATCTTTTTCCCCTTTATTACTTAAATTGGAAAAGTTGCACGTACGTGACCGAAAAAATATAATAGTAATTAAGCATCAATAGAGAGGGCGCAAAATTGGGTTAGTGTTTATGAATTTATGTACACATACATATATATAGTTCAGCATTCAGATAAGGAAGTTGTTTACCTTATTTTCGTAGTTTAATAGCTCAAGTGTATAGGCAATATTTTAATTAGAAGTTGGAATTCTTGATGGGGAAGGAAAGGATCCCAAAAATAATCAAACTAAATTTGGCATGTGATAAAACCAAAGTTTCACATTTTACAGAATATGATTCTGCGTTCTCTTACATATGACAGCGAAGAAATTGCTTTAACACTTGTTGGCAGCAAGTTGGTACATTTTGTCAGTGGTTCAATTGGATTGTTGTGCTTATTCCATTCAATCTGTAAATGCACTAATGAATTGTTGTAAATATACCTTCCCTGACATGATGGTTAAGCGAGGTATATTATCCACACGACAAAATTGAACAATGTTAAGCAACTAGCAAATTCATAATCTTTGTCGAAATTAGTTCACATGTCCAATTAGTTACTACGTAGTAATGCAGTTTGGTGGAAACTGCAAAACCATAAATCCTATTTCAGCCCTTCCCTTAATTTCTTTGTTGATTTTTTTTCTGAAGTACTCGCTAATGATAAGCCTAAAAAGTTTCCCTTTTTTATTAGGTGAAGCTAAATGCTAATTAAGAGTTAAGATGCGAATTAGTGAACCGATAAAATATCAAATTTTCAATCCAATGGAATATTGTTATAAAGTTCAAAAGTGGAAATCATAATGAACAAAGCAGATTACGCTTCATTCTCGTTAAAATATGCAATGGGACCAACCTGTAGCCCGGGCGCAATGATGCTCCGCAAAATAAACAAATCATTATAAGCTAGCATCAACATCTTTATGGTTCACACTGTTGTCTCAAAAGATTGACCTATGTCTCCTACAATTAAGTCTTTTTTTAATTACCATATATGTTGAATTGTATATCTTGAACCTAGCTAATCACAAAAACAATTAATCCTTTTCATGGTCGGGCAGTGATTTGGGCTTGATCTCAGACGAACCCATGATTTATTGTAAAGTTGCTGCTTTAGTACTTGTTGAATTAGACATTTTTACATACTCTTGGACACCTTGTAAAATTATTGATACAAAACAGCCAGTAAATATGCAGTTAGCCACGAATAACTAACAAAAATATGGGTACATTGAAAAAATGATAAAATAGATAAATAAATAAACTAACCGGAGCCTTCGGTAGAGGTTAATTAACCCTTTTGGTCTCCTTTACAAACTTATTATTAAGACGGATTTATTTCAAAACATATTACTGTCATGAATCTGTTTTAATCAAAGATCGGATCAAACTGAAAATTTGGAAATGTGGTATGCTAATTCAGACCAATAATTTTAAATTGTTGTTTCAGGATTTCGGTGTAACAATTTCAAATTGTTGTTTCAAGTTTCCACAAGGAAAAAAAGTATACAATAAAAAATTACACAATGTAAAAAAACAATAATTCTATAATAACAAAAAAGTATATAAAAAATTAAATTCTATAATAACAAAAAATTATATTAAAAAAACACACTTTTCTCACTAATAATTGAACAAGCAACATCATTTTGTCGTTACATATTGAGCAGGACAAGTGTTTCACTAATAATCGAACAAGCAAATACATTTTTCTATTCCAAATGGAATTTGTGACGCCGAGAACAACAATTTCAAATTGCTGTTTTACGTGGATATCACATATCCATTTTTTCTTAATTTTTTATTGCAAAAAATTACTTGAACATGAACCAGCATGTCAAAATTGCTAGTTCACCTGTTCCTTGATAAAAAAAAAAACAAACACATACCATTAATGTGTTTTTGAACTCATCTTAAAAATAAATTTATATAAGAGACCCAAAAGGATCAATCATTCTTGACACATTGAGAATATATGTTGTGAAATTTAATGGCTAATTTAAGCTTTAAGAGATGCTATGATTTTGCTTTAAGAGAATATGCTGTGAAATTTGATGGATAATTTAAGCAATAAGCATTCAAAAAAAAAATTAAATGTTTTTTATTAAAAAAATGTAAGATAACATATTCTTATAGTTCCTCAAAAGTAAATCATCTCGTTTTAGTCTTTCATTTATTGAAAGGTGTGGTGTGATTTATCTATAGTTAATGACTTAATGTTGTTCCAATTGAAATTCGAACTTTAATTTGTCACCTTATAAGAAACTAGCCTCTTCCACTGTATATAACGCACATGCGTTCCATGGGGTACAAAGCCGGAATTCAGCTGGTTGGGAAACAGAAGCAGCTAGGCCAAACGCTGGAGGTCCACGTATGAATGACTTGTCGTTGGATGAATAGATAGCTACCGAAAATTAAAAAAAATAAAATAATTACAAATTATAATCTAAAGAAACAAATAATAAATTTTTAAGACATAACTCGACATCCCACAATAAAGCCGGCGGCTCTATTGCTCTCCCTCCAACAATGGGTTAATATTCTCATAAGATACATGAGAGCATAAAAATATATATATCATTTATATAAAGTTATAAAAATAAATCTGGAGAATATATCTAGCATAAGAGATTTAGAATGCTAATTTTGAAAGCAAAATAAAATTTTACTTTTATTGACATACAAATCGAATCACAGTTTATAAAAACAATATTATCTATCAACTCCTTGCATATACGAAAAGTTTTTTCACCAACCTCTTTAACAATTATATGTTCTCTAAATCTCTCAACCACTTTAAAAAGGTATATTGTAAAAAAAATTTAAAATAAGACATATTAATAATTTGTCTTGAAAATTTAAGGGTGCACTGCCACCCAACTTTGAATATGGATCCCCTCATGCTTGCACATCAGCTTTATTATTTTCATTTTCAGTGTGTTGACAAATTAAGAGAGTGAGGGAGATAGGGGACTCTGTTCTGTTACTAAAGGACTGATGGACCCCATTTTAACCTGGCAGTTGAGCAATTTAAAGGTCGTTTTGGTTCTGAATTGTGACTGAAGTAGACGATACAGCCTCTGCTTTTTCTTTTTCCAATTGGGAATACACGTATATATGGTTACGGTTGAGTAGTCTTCCAATCTGGTGGCTAGTGACTGCCAATTCACGCTTTCAAATTGGACTCGTACGTGTAGACTTTAGTTATTGACTCAAAGTTTACTAGTAACCTCACCTCACACCCTGCGCATTACCACCTTTAAAGCCAAGTAAATTAAGATCCCAACCAAAGCAACTCCTACTCCTACCTCATTTCACCAGCACCATTCACCTATCCAAGCTTCACTTAATTCGATCGCCCTCCACCTACCTACTTCTTCCGCTTCTCTTCATCAAGTACCAATTTCACTGTTATTAGTCCATGCACTATTCGCGGCTTTTATGGCCCGCACCCTAGTTGCAATTGCAATCAGGATTATGTACTAATACAATCATGTATGTGAGAATGTGATTATTTGTTGACTGCTATTCAGTTCCAACACTTACATTATTTCATCTTAACCAACGCTATTGAGTTCCAACTCTTGGTAGTATATACGAACTAAATATTAGATGGAGAACTTTACCATTATACTCTCCCTCCCCTCCTTTTTATTCATAAGAAAGCAGTTTTAATCTTAAATATTAAATACACTAAAATTTGTTTCTTATATATAAAAAAAAGAGATAATAATAATTTTAGACTGTTACTTCAATATAACTTTAAAATCACATTAGTATGTATTTTGTATTGTCTAATTTTGTCACATCAAATCAAATGATTAAGTTTAATTATTCTTTTTTGCAATTAAAGTCTAGGACCTTTTTTGTAAATTTGATTTTTTAATTTAATATATTTTAAAAAGACACTTTAATTCCTAAATTCATAATTTTCTTAATTCTAAACCTAATCTTCCCTCTCATTGTTGTTGGCAGCTGAGAAGGGGATACAGGAGGCCTTGAGTGTTGGGGGGTTGGTGCAGGCGGGAGTGGTGGCTGGAGCGGAGGTTTTTGGGATTTTTGTTGCAACGTGGTGATGAACGGTATTTTGTGGCCTAAAGCTCAAAAATCGTGACTCGTGAGTACATAAGTAACGAACAATACATTATTGTTATCCATCAATATCGTAGTATTGAATCGGATATGTTTGCGTGAAAGTTGATCCATTCACTCTGTAAGACTGTGCCCGCTTTATGCGTGTTATGTTTGTAGCTTTCTGATCATATCACGTGAATGAATCAATGAATCTAGAATCCAATAGCATTGTTCCTGTGTATGGAAATCGTTCATTATCATAGTATTTTTTGTTGACTATTAGCCTTAAGGACAACGAAAGTATTAAGCATGAGAAGTTCTTGTTCCTCACAAATCATATGATCGTATAGTGATAATATACTATCGGAATCGCATGTGGCCTTGGATTTTTGAATTATGAGTGCATTATTGGAATAGTTGGAAAAAAAAAATCCTCTGCAAGTTGTCGGATAATAAGTTTTTTAATCTTGAAATCACTTTATACAAATATACACCTGCACAATTAGTAAGTTTGCATAAAGATAAACGCATATAATCAATTTAAATTTTATTAAAATTACAGGGAAGGTTAAGTTTAGAATTAGAAAGATTAGGAATTAATTATGAATTAAAGTATTTTTAAAAATGCATTAAATTAAAAACAATCATAAAAAATAAAAATATCAAATTACCAAATGATTGATCTATTAGGTTTTAATTGTAAAAACTAAAACTAAAACTTAATTATCTGATGTATTATTATATTATTATATGAATAGACAATACATAATATATATCAATATAACTTTATTTTAAAATTACACCAAATTAACAACCATAATTTTCTCGGGCTCCAACAAAATTGTATCAAACCCATTACTTAATTCATACTATCTTAATCGTCCACCGCTAGCAGTCGACCATAATGGATTCATTTCACATACTGTGGCTAATGTTAAAGTATGTAATAAAAATAAAATTCTGTGAAAAAAATAAAATAAAATATTTAGTAATTGTCTTTTAAGTAATTAGAACTATTTAATGCGCTATGTTGAATGCTTCTCTTATAGATAAAAATTATTAGTATGATAACCTAAAATATGGCTTAGAAAAATGTGGGACCGAAATGAAACCAGATTCGTCCTCTAACATATCGTTGGTCAACCTAACAAATACTACATCAACTCGCGTAATTTAAACCAAGTAATCGAGTTGGATTGAATGCCATTTATTATGATTTATTTGCTGCCCCCAAAGTACTATTGAGTCATTGACTACGGGCTTTAACTTCTCAGTTTTCTTATTTGAATAATATTAAATAATTTATATATATAAGAGATTAATTTTATATATTATTAGTGTAACAAAAAATTATACTGTCAACTAATTTATAATACATTTAAATATGGCGTGTAAAAAATTATTCTAAAAATTGACGATTTTATTATATATACCAACCTATAATTAGATCATAATGTAGAAAAACATTTGCACTATCAACTCACACAAGTTAAATTCTTGTATATAATTATATTCATCTCTTGATTGTTTTTTTTTAATTTTTTTTATACATACATCTCAACAATATAAGTATATAAGTTATTTTATTTTAATTTTAAAATCTTTTTTTTCTAGATAAATTTTTAGAATAAAAA